>JAGFMF010011626.1:3102120-3175528 GCA_019455555.1 Galemys pyrenaicus
AGGGAGGGAGGGAGGGAGGGAGGGAGGGAGGGAGGGAGACTGGGGGTGGGGGGATAACTTGTAGACCAGTTTGCTCCTAGGAATCCCCAAGGGAAATGTAGCCACAGCAGGAGAGAGGACCTTGGTTCCAACACAGAACCGCTTGAGATGGAAGATAAAACATGCAAGATGCAAGGAGATGAATACCCAGCCTCCCTCCCCTCAGACAGGCCCTCCAGGACACTTTTGAGGTGAAACACCTCACTCTCATGTAAGACGCCTGGATGGAAGAAAAGAAAACAGAAACCCTAAAAGCCATCCCAAAATGGTGACAAGCCTCCGCCTCTTCCCTTGGAACCCACAGTTCTTACTGCTTGCCTACTCAAATGGCACATGCCCCGTGTTCTCTTTTGCATGCTATGTACATTGGTTGTCTATTTATTGAGCACCTGCTGTGTGCATAAGCTACTAGCTATCTCTGCCTTTGAGCCCTTAGAACAAAAGCCTGTCTCAGTGAATTCATTCCCACAGTCTCATCCAGAACTTTCGATTCTATGGTATCCCTTTCAAATCTTACCCCTCCTATCCCGCTCCTGGCAAGTCCAGTTCTGGAGACAGACACTGAGAACTCAGCAAATGGAAATGAGAGCGAGACCAACCATGGGTCACGGGCTCCTTTCTAGCACACCAGCAAGATCTATTATTGACAGTATCAGCAGGTTAATTAAGCAGTCTGTTAGTGATAATGTTAAGAAAGCTGGCACATTTTCAACTCAGATTGACACCATTCAAGACTCAGGCATAACTGATGTTGGAGCAGCGACGCTGGGAGATGTCACGGGATGGTGGGTGGAGAGAGAGAAAGAGAGAGAGAGGTTGCTTCACGCTGATGGCACGCTCAGTGTCAAGTCCTGAGGAAAATATGCTCTTGACTGCTGCAGATGTTCTCACATCAGACCCATCGGGATGCAAAATCATGCAGATTGTGAACAGCTAATGAAGCACCCCGTGTAAAAAGGACAGTGTGGGGGAGAAGAAAGAGCAGCAGAGAGGCAAATGTGTAAGAAATTTCTAGAAAAGAAGACAACAGGGGACCCTGCCCCTTTAGTACAGTTACAGACATGTAGATCAGCAGTGCTAATACTTCAGAAACAAACCTACCTACAGGGGAAATGAGTTTGCGCTAAAGCAGTTGTACCAACTCAAACATGAGGGTGTAGTGATGGACTATTCATTCAGGGAAAATAAACCGCTAAGACTTCTCAGTCCCAGGATACGTTTCCCCATGCTTCATGTTTGAAAAATCCCATCGTGCCTTACAACAAATATTGGTGCAGGGGGACCTCACACGCTCCCCCATCACTGCTGGTGCATGTGTGAGTTTAGCCTGTAGGTATCTCTTCCCTCAAGTGTCACCTCAGCTGCCCACGGAAATCCACACAGAACTTGAACTCAAACTTAGATCCCTAATTGTTGCCTAAAACATCTTTTTAAAACTTACACTATAATGGAGCATGGACATGAAAAGTTATTGTACATGCAGAAGATCGGCTGCCAGATACCAGGCGATGCAATTAAAGGCAGCAGAAATTGCCAAACCATAGATAGCTACCCTAAAGAAATGCTTGCCCATATGCACAAAGAGACATTTACAAGGATGTTAATTATAGCACTGTTTGTAAGAGCAAATAATTAGAAACAACCTAAATGTCCACCATTAGGGAACTCACATGGGGAAATCTACAAAACAAACTTATATGAAAGAAGCTACGGGATAGACAAAGATGATTCACTGCATGAAAACTCCGCAACTGGTGTATATACGGTGTGTGTGTACAAGTCCACAGGTGACGTTTTGATAGGCTCACACCTCACAGAATGGTCCCCTGAGGACCTAAATTTGGGAGCTAGGGGTTGGAGAAGATTTTCCACTTTTTACCTTGAATTTTTTATACCGTTTGTATTTTTGCAATGAGAATATAACCACGCAGTTTGACTAAAATGTTCAAAGGAGTTGCCAAACTTCCTGAAGTAGATCATAAACAATTTAAAGTCACAGAGATAGGAGCTTCATCTCCTCTGGAGCCTACACCTCAGCGCCTACATGTCAGAAACTCACTGAGGAAGCTGATTAACTTCAGGAATATGTTGTCCTTTGAATAAAGAAGAAAAAAAAAAGGATGAAACTACTGGTATAACCAAATAGGAAATGCAGACAAAAAAATTTCCAGTACCCATTCCCGTAGTTTGAAACCACACTATGTCTGCCTAAAAGGCGTCAGAACAGAGGCAGGGACTACAGCCGGCAGCAGTGCTGTCTGACCACCGCTGTTTAAAAGATAATTCAAAAATATGGAGAAGGCTTAGACTCACACTCCGGGGTAGTGAAAAACTGACTCAGAGTGAATGTGTATGTTTTCCTTAAATGAACATGACATAAAAGCAATTATATTAATGTCTCTTCTAATTAAGCATCTTAGAATGTGAAACCATGGCTTTGATCTCTGTTTTATGAACCATGGTATAAGAGATGGGCAACCATATTGATTTTAGAGAATGATTTTAGGGCTAGTAGTACGAATCTGTAGAGGGTCACGGTGAATAACTCCAACAGCTATTCTACTCCAAAAAGATTAGGCCAAATCAATCCAACGATCCCTCCTTGTCGGTGACTGCGTTAGGAAGGGACACGTGACCAATGAGGAGGCCGGCTGGGGACTTCTGGGCAAGGTTTCCTCCCCGAGGGTAAGAGGTGGGGGAAGAGTGCGGGCAGTCTCGGGTCCTCGCAGCTCCTCGCAGCGGCGGGTCTGGTTGCGATGCTCCCAGTGGCTGCTGCCATCTTACAAGCGGGAAGGGAGTACGGATCTAGGGCACAGCAATGAGCAGAAGGGGCCTCGACACCTCACCTGGAACTCGACCTCGGAGAGAAAGAAACTCCTAGGTCACTCTGAAACAGGGGCGGAGGAGGCTTTTGGTTGGAAGAGGGGGCGGAGAAGGATTGAGGCTGGAGAGCTTCTAAGAAATTTTAAAAGGCTACAAATTAGCATTAAGGGCTATCGCAATAGGGGCTGTAGCCTAACAGGGGATAGTGTTTGATCGAGGTCACAGTTTGTGGGTTTTTACTTGTGTGTATAATTGTAAGAGACTAGGCTTTAGGAACAATAATTACGGGGTTTATTTACAAATGGGAGAAATAAAAATGTGTATTTGCAAGAGGCTGGCTGTTTCTGTGGACTGGGTTAGTGCTGGCAGCTACTGGTTACTAGGCGTGCGGGGCAGTACTGGTTAGTAGTGATGATTACTTGGCTCGCAGAGGCGGTGTTTAGCGACTTAGCATTACAGTTTTTGTGAGCTGTAGGTTTATGCCAACAATGAACAGCTTTGAGATATTAGGCTTAGGGTCTTTGGTATTTTTTTTTACTTAGTGTTAGAGACAGGACCGAGGCCCAGTCTTTGTAGAATATTTTAGTTTTGCTTTTTTAGAGGGCGGATGCTGGACGTTTTTTTTTTTTAGGGCTTTTTGGGGGGTTACCTCTTTTTTTGGGGGGTGGCTGCTGCTTTTTTGTTTGCTCCTCTGATGTTTGATGAGTTGCTTTGAATGAGTGTTTGCTCCAGGCTTCCTTCTACCCTGCTTATTCACTTTCAGGGTGCCCCTTTCGCAGTCTGATTGGTCCATTTTTTAATTGTTTTAAAAAATGGTTTATTGGTTTAATGGTTTAATGGTGATTGATTTATTTTTTAATCCTGCACCTGATTGGTTTATTTTATAATTTAGGAAGTGCAATTGACAGAAGTGCTTTGCCGCCTCTGACTTGTGGTGAAAGGTGGAGCCCTGGCATCAATCAACCCACAGCTCACACCCGATTGGTCCATTCCACAGCTCACACCCGATTGGCCCATTCCACGATCCAGGCAGTACATTGCTACATAAAAGGTGTCTGAGGCGTGACTGCCACAGCTAACTTGCACAGTGGAGCAGCACACATATCTGGTCCTGCCTGCTGTAGCCCGGTAACAACTTAAGCCAGTTTGAGTGTTACTTTCAGTCAAAGACATCCATACACTGGATTTGACTTTTTTGCTTTAAATGTTCTCTACTATTTGCAGTATACATTGTTATAGTTGTGTTTTTAATGGAATACTTTTAAAATTATTTAAAAATATGATTAAAGTCACAGAAAAATGTCTAAGTAGGAATTCATTAAAAGAAATATTTTTAAACTCAATGAACATGAATCCCATCCTCCTAATAAAGGTAGATTTTTGAATCAAAGGGAAAACCAGTTTGCAGTTCATGTTTTGGAGACTAAACTTCATTGGTTGAGGCCGTACTATTAGCATGTGGCTTGTTTCCTCACCTTGTTCTGGTAGCTTCTGTCACACTGCAGTTTAATATGTTGTCAAATAAACAATCTTTTCCTCTCTGGTATATTTTTTGTGTCATTAAGAAACTAACCCTCTCTAATGTTCATCTCTATTTTCTTAAGAAGCTTTAAAGTTTTACTTTTCACATTTAGGTCTTTATATGGAATTTATTTTGGGATAAGAAATAAGGGCCTCTTTTCTATCGCTTCTATGTGGAAACCCCAACATCAATAAAAATTAAAAAAAAATTCTCTACCACACTGGGAACAGGAATAACGCAAATTAAAAGGGTACAAGAACCATTTCAAACAGTCAAAAATTTCTAGATTGATAATACCCAAGGACATAAGGAAACTAAAATTCAAAACTTGCAGGTGAGGTAGAAGCTAGTGTGCTCACCTGTGGACCTCTAGTAAAGCTGGAAACATGGCGCCCTGTGAAGGGCCTTCTACTTCCCGGCACAGTCCCCGGGGGGTGGTGCACAACTGAAACCAAAGCGGAGGTCAGGTTTGGACCAGCGCTTTTCTTTTAAAGCTCCACAGTGGATGCTTGCACACGTCTGCGCTAGAGAAGCCCCTCTTCGTGTGCACATTCAGGGTGCCTGGGTGGTTTGGTGCACTACTCCGTGCATAATGAGAAACAATCAAAATGTCCCAAGGAAATCAACTGTGGAAGTCAAGTGGCAGAATGCCCATAGCGGCTGACAGGAATGTAAACATATTAAAACGGAAAAATCTCAAAACCACAACGAAAAGCAACTTTTAAAAGGATAGACCCAGTATGATACAGTTAATATAAATTTAGAAACCACATAAACAATACATTTTCTGGTTTGTGGTACATACACAGGATAAAACATGAAAACATAGATTGTGGTGGGAGAGCAGTATGGGGGCCAAATTAATGGCTATTCCCCATGGAAAGGAGACCAGAATCACAAAGGTGGTGGGCATCGAGGGTTTGGGCTACAGCTAACATTTTATTTCTCTATTTCCTATCATTTTCCTTGTGTTTGAAATAATACTTCTTAATACTCCAGTGGCAACCAGGAGACTTGAGCTCCCATCCTGGCTCCAGATGGACAATGGACAAGTTCTCCTGACTCCACTTCCTCTCCCTCCTATTTTGTAGGTAACATGTGAGCACAGTAAATAATTCAAATGTGCAAAAGGGTAAATAATAAATAGCAAGTCTGCTTCTAATCCTTGGCCCTTAGCTTTACCTTCTTCCCAGAGCCAAGTGCTATAGCCAGGGTTCATGTCCCTGCCAGACATGGCCCATATATTTACCAGTGGACGTGTAAGCACAGCACCTCTCTCTTACACACACACACACACACACACACACACAATCGCACCAGAATGCAGTCCCCCTGCCTTTAGAGGAGTGATGACGACCAAATGAAGAGATCACCCCAGTGTTTGCTGCTCTATCAGTATCCCCCCCTCATTCAACCCAAGAGGCAGTGCTACATGGCATAGATTTTCTTTTAAAAAGCCTGCAAATCTGGGGAGAGTTTCACAACCCATACTAAAGTGTCACAAACTCAGGACTGGAAATTTCTGGATTGAAAAATCAGCCTGTAAATTTAAGTGTAGACTGACTCTAAAGTTCCGGATCTCGTAATAAAAGATTCCTGTTAACATATCCATTTTCTGGAAAGCTCCCTTTTCTCACAGCTGCTCCCTAGCCTGTGATTCTTAGTGGTTCCCCATTAACCATAAGATAAAACTCAGCTCTCATCTAAGAGCCAAGGCTCCAACATGCCTCTACTCCTCCCTCCCCCAACTTGCCCAGCCCACCCAACCAGACCTCTCACTCTCCCCATACTCAAACCCCCTCCACCCTGCTTTGAGCTCCCCAGCTCAGAGACAGAACTTTTCTGTCTCTGGATTTCTTGGCTTTCTAGATCTCAGGACTTATGAAATCTCTGAATCCGTAGGCCATTCATGGAATAAGCAATCACTGAGCACCCTCTGCATGCCAGGATCTGGGCAGGCTGCCCAGAAACAGGTGACTCGGGCACATGTGAGTGCCCCACACAAATATTTGGGCCAGGCAGTTCCTTGGGCACTTTTTTTTTTTAAAGAGGAATCTGGTTTTTATTTTTTTTTTGAAGATTTATTTATTTTTATTATTTATGCATACAAGAGCTGGGGTACAGGCCAGAGGTGCGGGGAGGTAAGAGGATTCACTAGACAGAGTGGGGAGCAGAACAGGCAGACTGACTGAAACACACTGCTGAGGGCAGCAGCAGGCGAGGCAGGAGACGGTCCACTACGCCATGTGGGGCCCCTCCCTGGCCAGGGGCAGGGATCGAACTCGTGCTGCAGTGACTGCGGTTTGCTTCACAGTGCTTTGCGTAACCCACTGCGCCACCAGGGAGGCCTTGGGCACTTTTCTAAGCCAAGGGTCAGACAGCTCATTTCCAGTAACACTGTGTGATGTTCAGAAGGTCCTTCCACCCTGCTGGGCTCACACTTACCGGTGCTACTCTGGCTGTGTG
This sequence comes from Galemys pyrenaicus, assembly GCA_019455555.1. Lineage (NCBI taxonomy): Eukaryota > Metazoa > Chordata > Mammalia > Eulipotyphla > Talpidae > Galemys > Galemys pyrenaicus. Next base: position 3,108,971 of record JAGFMF010011626.1, read on the forward strand.
GAGTCTAGAATGAAATAGACTCCTCAGTTCTGGGCACTCTATTTCCAGTAAAGCAGCTGAAGTGTGAGTGAGGTTCATCAGGCACACACCACAATGGGGACCCACCCAGAACATCCAGCCTCGTCTTTCTCCTAACTGCATCAGCTAAGTCAGGCCTCAGCACTTCTCGCTGGTGCAGCAAGGCTGACATCGAACCCATGAGAGTCCTTGGAGGCCGGTACTCTTATCCACTAAGTTATCACTGACTGGAAAGGGGGTGTGTTAAGTCGTGACGTCCAGGACACGCTGGCAGAGGTGTACCTGATGCCTTATAATCACAGGGGCCAACAGACAGAGGAGGTCAGGCTTGGGGACTGACACTTAGGGTTGGGTAAAATGGAAACGTGATCAAGGTTTTCCACCCTCCCACCATTGGCGTCGCCAATGGACAACTGAGGTCCTGCATGCGTGCCTCATGGCCGGCACCTCAAGTAGGGTGTGGGCATGCGCAGTGGCGCACCTGGGCTGAGACGCGGGTTGTATCAGGGCTGCGTCACGAGGACGCCAGCAGAGAGAAAAGGCCCTCCTGGCCCCCCGGTACCCCTGCCTGCCGTGTACCTGGTCCCCTCTGATATAACGATGTAATAAAACCCTAAAAAAGCCACCGAGGGCTCCAGGACGCCTCCTTGCCCTGTCTGCTCAGATCATAGAGAACCTGCCCTGTGCCCTCCTGTGTAAGTATGCTGTGTGGCCTCCTCCCAGGCAAGGTAAGGAGGTAGACGAGCACCAAGGGAAGGGAAGGTGGAGTCAATGACTCAAAGGCCTGGGAACCAGGGGAGCAAGGAGACAGGATGGGGCAGATGTGGGGCACACTGCCATGAAGGATGGAAGGCCTTCTCCCCAAGACTTCCCAGACATCCTGAGGAAGGGACTCACCTGGGTGCACAGGGAATTTGCTCACAGAAATGTAATATGCTATGACATTGGGCACCTGGGCTGCTGTGAAGACAGCACAGGAAGTCATTGCCTGGCGAAGGATGATGAGGCCGGCCCTCCGGTCCATGTCCATGCAAGGAGCCAGCTGGCTGGCTGGTGCGGAGGCTCAGGCCTCCCCCACAGGGAACTCAGAGCTCAGAGCGGGGTCTTTATTAGCAAAGACATAACTTCTTGCCCCCTGCACCATGTGGACTCAGTCAGGCAGTCTGGGGGCGACCTTCAGAGTTTCCTGACCTAGTTCTCCAAACACACAAGATCTGGGGTTCCAGCTTTATAGATGTGCTTGCCAGGTGACTGGGTCTCACCTCTCACTTCCTGGCTGAAGCCCCCACCCTACCCATTCCCCACATGTGTCTACTTCACCAGCACCCCATCATGGCACCTGGGATCTGGCATTTCCTGCTGCCGGTCACCCCTTCCAGACCCCTCCCAAGATGATTTGTGGGGCCTGCCTCCCTGTGGTGGCAGGAAGGGCACAGAGCAAGCTCTTGATGATTCTGGGCAGACGGGTCAAGGAAGGAGTCCTAGAGCCCTTGGTGGCTTTTAGGCTTTTATTATCAGAGGCGACCAGGTACACGGCAGGCAGGGGTGCCGGGCGCCAGGAGGCTGGCAGGGCTCTAGCCCCCCGCGCATCTTCACTCTCTGCTTGCCTGCTCTCTGCTCTCTCTTCTGCTGGCAGCCTTGTGACGCCTCCCTTATATGCCCCGTGTCTCAGCCCAGGTGCGCCCACTTGCGCATGCCCGCGCCCTCCTTGAGGTGCCGGCCATGAGGCACGCGTGCAGGACCTCAGGTGTCCATCATCACACCAGTGGCGGGAGGACGAAAAGCCTGATACTTTTCCATTTGCCCTACACTCCCCCGCAGTGGACTTTGCTCATGGAGCACGGTGGCTGGACCTAGGGTGTGTATTTTTCCTATGCCTCCGCCACTGACCTTTAATTACACTGCTTGCCCAGCTCCCCACACCATTAACCTCCTCCTCACAGCGGCCACACATCAATTAATGGAGGGCCTGCTCCCAGCTCGAGCTCCTGAACACAATTAAGCGTGACAGTCCACAAATAAGAAAGAACTAGAGAATTAATTAAGGTCTAAACAAATTAATTACCAGTCCCCAATCGATTCTGATGCCAGCACACATGCTTCTGGGCTCACTGTCTTTTCTGAACATCTCCACATATAAATAGAAACTGAGATTTCCCACATGATTGCTGCTCTAGACCAGGGCACAGCGAGGCTCGAAACCACCTTGAGGGAGAGAAGTGTTTGCCCAGGTGTCCTCAGGGCTTCACTTACTCAGGGCACACGTGCGCGTCCTCACCGGTCATGCACGTGCCACGACCACCGTGACCGGGCCTGGAGGCAGAGAGTGCTCAGAGGGACACTGGATGGCCACGGCCACCTCTTGACCTCATCCCTCAGTTTCTGGACTGCGGGGGTGAGGGGTTCTCCAAGAGTGCTGGAAGCGGCCCTGGGCTGGGGCAGGGAGGTCTGGGTTAGCTCCGATTAAATAAACCTGAATTTGTTTATGCTTCTGTAACGTGGGTGCTTGCCCTGCCTTGGGGTCCTTCCAGAGAGAGAGTTAGAATCGAGGGGAACAGAGGCCTGCTGGGGGAAAAGTGGAGTACGCACTTCTGGGAGCATCCAGCTCTGCACCCCCAGGAGAGGCATGCAGGGACGGTCACAGAGGTCCCGGCCAGAAGGGCTGGTGGCCAGAGAAGGGCGGGAGGGCTAGAGGCAGGCGGGGAACCAGGAGTCCCGTGCCCGGAGCCTCAGGTCTCTGTCTAGGGCATACTTCAGGCTGGAGCAGGAGTCCCGGCTGGCGCTAGGCAGAGCAGAGGGAAGAAGCAGCTGACTCCTGGAAGCCTCCTTGTTTCTCAGAGACTGAGTTCCCAGCCTGCCCAGTTGGGAGGGGGTAGGGCTGTCTGTGAAGACTCATTCTGGTGTGTGCACACACACACACACACATCCACACCGGGGTTTAATCCTATCACTCCAGCTTGTGTCAAGGCTTCTGTGTGCACTCATGGTTCGGCAAGTCCTCTCTCCCCATTAGCCCAGGAGGGCAAAGGGGCAAAGGATCCTCTACAGGTGCGCAAGCGCTGAGCAATCTTCACAGTGACCTCAATGTGGCCTGGCCCAGTCTAGCCCAGCCTGCTGTGGAAAGCACCGGTGGAGGCCTGGGGGCATGCAGAGATGCTCTGGTGCCTGGGACAAGGTGGAGGAAGGCCAAGCACAGTGGCCTGAGTGGACCAGGAGCTCTTGAGCCCCTGGAAGGTAAGGAGTGTGTCTAGCCATCTTGTATACACTGTGTCCGTGCTGACCAGGGCGTCTGCAAGTGTCCATTTACAGGTGTGCCTGGATGAACACTGAGAGCTAGAGAGATGGACGCTAGCAGGTCGGGAAGGAGAGGCTGGGGCAAGAGTTTGGGGAGGGGGGTAGAAGGCAGGCAGGCACACAGCCAGGGTAGTGAGAATGAGGAAACGGCTTGTCTCTCTCAGGAGCCTGGCTGGAGACTATGGGGACTTCAGACTACACTATGTGCCCCTGTAGGGTAAATGGAAAAGTGATCAGACTTTTCTGCCCTCCCACCATTGGTGTGATGATGGACACCTGTGGTCCTGCACGCGTGCCTCCCTCAAGTAGGGTGTGGGCATGCGCAAGTGGGCACACCTGGGCTGAGACCTGGGCATATAAGGGCGGTGTCATGAGGACGCCAGGAGAGAGACACAGAAAAGCAGAAGAGAGTAAGCAGAAAACATAAGCAGCAGAGAAGAATAAGGAGAAAGAGCATATGCAAAAGAGGAGAGAAAGGCAGAAGAAGCAGCAGCAGCAGCAGGAGCAGAGGCAGGAGAGAGGAGCGAGCCCAGAGAGTGAGATGCGCCAGGGGCTAGAGGCCTGCCAGCCTCCCGGCTCCCCCGGCCCCTGCCTGCCATGTACCGGTCGCCTCTGAGATAATGAAGAAATAAAAGCCTGAAAAAGCCACCAAGGGCTCCAGGACTCCTCTTGACCTGTCTGCTCAGAATCATTGAGAACCTGCTCTGTGCCTTGCTGGCACACAGCCACTGTGCAACTGGCCGGGATACACAGGATCTCGAGACCCCTCAAAGGTGTGGGACCAATGCAAGTGAACTGCAGGACCCTCCCAACAAGAAGACAGGAGAGAAATCAGACAGGAGCCCAAAGAGGGATAAGGGGGGCTGTCTCACCTATCAGAAAGGATCAAATCCAAAAGCCCCGACCCCTTGTCCTGGAGTCCCAGAGAGGCCACGTCCACCCCAAGGTCATCCAACAAGATGGCTGGCAAAGCAGGGCTGGCATGGGCCCCTGGCAACGTCCTTATCTGAAGCCTGGCTCAAGGACAGATAACATCTCGTGGAGCCCCAGATCCAGTTCAGTGCAGCTGAGAGCTGCCCCTTCTCAAGTTGCATCTGACCCTCCAGCCCAGAATGGCCAGGAACGCAAGATCGGCAGCTGAGTTCGCTCAATTAGGTTCCTTAACAAAGTCAGATCTAAAGAGTTATTCCATTAATGGTCCACACCAGAAATAGCTGAGAGTTCATTAAAAGTGTGGAGTTGCTGTAGCAATTATCTGGGTTGGCTGAGGCTCAGCCAGGTGGTTGGTCTAGAGAGTCATTAGCCTCTGGGCCATCGAGGAGGTGGGGCTGCCGGGTGAAGATCTCCCACCTTCTCCCGGGGCTTTTCAGGTACTTCAAAGCACTTTCCGATGAATGGAATCTGGTCTGTGGTCTCATTGATCAGCTCATAGCTCTATGAGCCATAGGAAGTGAATATGGCCCATTTTACAGATGGGAAAAACTGAGTCCTGGAAGTGAGGACTGGGGCTGGGAACAGAAGTCTGCCTCTGACTCGCTCTTCAGACTGCACCTTGATACCAGGGAGGTCATGGTTCCTGGTGTCACACACCCCTGAGCTGGTCCCCATCTAGGCCTCTGGCGTCACACGAGGAAGGGAAGTCAGGGTTGTGTATCAAGCACTTCATATTTGAGCACAAACCACATGCTGCCTTGTGCTTCATTCAGTGTGGCTTATATCTTTTCCATGTTTTAAAAAGTAACATTGGTTTATAACATACATCGGTTTCCAGAGCCCTACACATCTCGGCCCCTTAGTTCACCACCAGTTTCCATCCATCACCAAATTTTTTAATTTTAAAGAATTTTCCAAGGTGGTGCCCTCCCCCCACACAAAGTGTAGACTTCTTAAGAACCAGGCTGGGCTTTGTGGGATTTGAAGGGCCCAGGCCTGGGCCTCTGTTGTGAGCTCAGACTCCCCAAAACCAGCAGACTCGCTGAAATCCCCTCACAAACACGCATGCGCCCACAAAACCTGAACAGAGGTGGAGGTACACCTAAAGGGCCCCCACCTCCGAAAGTCTTGAACACGCGGTGAGCAGGGTCTCGGCACCTTCTTTTGAGCAGGAAGCCCTCGGACAGTCTGGTGAGGCCTACGCACCCCTCACCAGCAACATTTCTAAAAGCGCAAAACTATGCAGAGATGCCACACGGACTCCACTGAAGTAAGTGACCCAGAGCGCTTTTTAATCGAGATACAGTAGTGGATGTGCTTTTAAACGAGTGGATGAAGATCTACCAGTGCATCGATTAAATACCGTAATTTTGAATTCATGTGGAGCATAAACTATTTTAAGAATCGTAACATGACATGAACACGTCTCTGATTTCAATTGGTGACAAAGTCACAGGTCCTTCTTGTTCTGTGGCGTGCTGCCTACGTTCTACGAAACTCCAGGTCGCGGCCGGCGTCATACCGCCCCACCGAGCTCTCAGGCCACGGCATTCTGTCTACTGACCCCTTGGAGGTCTGAGAGCCCCGGGGTAAGATCTGTGCCAAAGGCGGAGTCTCGGGCACAAGCTGGTGAGCGAGGCCCTGCCGCTCTGTGCCCCAGTGGGGCTGGCCAGAAGACTGCCCCCACCCTCCGGCGTCAGGAGAGGAGCCCCACAGCCCCGCATGCCCAAGCCTGCACATATCCACAGGTGCCCGGCGCCCGTCTTACCTACAGCAGGGAACGGCACGAATCTCTGGACCAGAAGGCGCGTGGCCGGGGTGAACTTGTTGGCTTTCTGAACCAGGACGTTAAGGCCCACCTTGGAGGGAGAAAACAAAAGTGCAAGGTGACGCAGCCACCCGGAGGAGGAGCACGGTGTTAGGGGCACTGCAGCTGCACCCAGACCCCAAACCTTCAGCGTCCCCTGGTGCTGCAGAGCTCCAGTACGGCTATTTAAAGCACCGTCACCCAGACATCCCAGTCAACTGGCCTGTCAGAAAGAGGGAAGGGGATAAGCAACTACACACACACATATGCACACACGTGCACGCACGGCCTCCTGAGGAGGGAGGAGGGATGGTGGGGTAACTGCTGTTAGAAGAATATGTGATCTGGGCCTCCCTGGTGGCGCAGTGGGTTAAGCACCACACTAGGAAGCAAACCGCAGCCACTGCAGCACGGGTTCAATCCCTGCTGTCGTCAGGGAGGGGACCCACATAGTGCAGCAGACCTCTCCTGCCTTGCTTGCTGCTCCCCTCGGCAGTGTGTTTCAGTCGATCTGCCTGTTCTGCTCCCCACTCTGTCTCTGGTGAATCCTCTCACCTCCCTGGACTCTGGCCTGTACCCCAGCTCTTGTATGCGTGAATAAATAAATCTTAAAAAAAAAAAAGAAGAATATGTGATCTGTAAATAAATGAGTAGAAACCCCTCATTCCTACCCCAAACTTCAAGCACCACCTTTCTGAGGTCCCACAAGGGCCCACCCAGGTGGGCCCAGGAGACGGAGACCCACACACCCGCCCACAGAAAGGAGGTGCGGTGAACACCTGGGCTCACTGGCCATTTCCCCTTAGGCCCCGACTCCTCTCACTGGGCCCAGGACACATCCCCTGCTCAGTCTTTTGGCTTGTACCCTCCCCTGTCCATGCCCCATGCTGGCCCTTGTTCTAGAACACAGGTCCAATCACACCACCTCTAGCAGTTCCCCACGACCTGCAAGAAGTTACCTCTTGTCCATGCAGCTGTCTTAGCTGCTAGCACCTCTTCCCCCACTCCCCGGCACCCCCACCCCAAGAGCCCAGGTCCACTAGGCTGTTCTGGGGCTTCCGGCCTGGGGGCCTAGACCGTGCTGCCCAGGTGCCTTGCTTCTCTCAGTCCACCCCAGGTCCTCGACCCACCTCTGGGCTCCACCTCCAGTGTCACTTGCTGACACCGGCAGTCACTGAACCACTCTCTGCCTCAGTTTCCTTGTCTGTGAACAGGATAGTAACTAACATCTCCAGCAGCCAGGGCTGCTACTAGGACGTGTGTACCGTGTGTGGCGTGAGTGTGTGCATGGCAGGCCTCAAGATGAAGCTGTGTGATGAATGGAGCTGTGTAGAAATGGGGTGGCCTCTCCCAGAGAGAAGGCGGCCCCTCACACATGACCCTTTCCCAGCACGCGGCACCTGTTCGTGGTCTGATGCCCCTGTGGGCTGGGAGAATGGACTCGTGTCTTTTATATCTTTGTTGTCCAGCACTCAGGGCAACGAGAGGCACAGAGTACACGCTCGATAAACTATGACTGAGCCAACAAACTGAACATGAGCCAACAAAGAAATGAATGGCTGGAGAGAACAACAAAGGCTTGGAGGGGCATCTTGGAGGAGGAGAAAGTGGCACCAGGCTAAGAAGGGGAAGAGGGCCTTTTGGTGGGAGAAATACCATGAGCACAGGCATGGAGAGAGAAAAGCAAGATGCAGATGGGCAGACGAGAAAACCAGGTCAAGGCCAAGTGTGTAGAAGGCTCTGTTCCCCAAACTGAGGTCAGGCTCAGCTCCTGCCCTGTGGACCTCCCTGGCCCAGGGGCCTGCGGCAGCCTGCTCCTATTGCAGCACACCAAGTGGCTCAGCAAACCACCCTGCACCCACAGCTGGGGCTCTGTTCTCCACCTCTGGCTTGTGGGGGATGCAGAGTTTTGGGAAGGTGTCCAGGGCTGCTGGGTGCTTGCAGCAGTCAAAACAGAGCACAGCCCAGCAGGAATGGCTCTGAGGTCCAGGCAGGCAGGAGATGCCATCCAATCCTCTGCGGGATGCCCGCTGCGCCCAGCGTGCTGCCAGGGCTTTAAGGCGCCAGGCCCCCCTTTGTAGCTTCAAGCTGATGCTCAAGGGTTTGATCCTTGCCCTCTTGCTACTTGCTCAGTAGCAGGTTAGGGAGCAGGGAGATGTGTGGCAACTTGGACACTCTTTGGGGCCCCTGGTGGTGCAGACCCATGAACCCAACATCTGCTAATTCCAAAGCTTTGCTCTTAAAGGCTGTGTATTATCTGCTTTCTAGTTGTCTTCCATCTCCAAGAAGAATGTTGTCATGTCTGACATGCCATTTGGAACTGGCTGTTTGCATAGCAAGGCCTCCCTGGAAGGCCAGCTCAGGCTGGGCCCAAAGGAGTGGAAACCGAAGGAGCACCTAGAAGGGACAGTGGGGCCCTGACTCACCCCTGCGCCTGGCTGCCGCCTCAGATCTGCGCTCAAAAGCCTCACCTTCATTTGGAGAAATGCAGGGGTGCCAGAGGAGTAGGGAACAGGAAGCCCTCCTGGAAATCAATCCCCGAGCTAGGACCCAGCCCTCATACCCCATCACCCCCCACCCCATTCTTGGGCCACAGGGCTGCGTGGAGGGAGGCAAGGAGGACTGGTGGCCGAACACCTGCACTGAACCCTTGCTCATGGCCTGCTCTCTGGCAAGGACTGGCAGGGTCCAGAGGGAGCGGCCCAGCCTATCTCCCTGACTCCAAGGGCAGCCCAGGCTGGGAGAGGGAAAGAAGGGAGGACGAATGCCCTCGGTGCGCGTGGTTCAGGGAGGCGTACACACATTCCTGGTTGCATGGCAGCGCACTGGTCCCCAGGAAGAGGCTGGGATCAGCAGAGCAGAGAGGAGACCCATGCATGGTGCAGCCACAGCTCCAGGTCAGGGCTGGCAGGATGCCCCCGTCCCTGCCCTGATGATGAGACGGCGACAGGATGAGGATGAGTGGGTGGCAGGGAGGTGCAAATACAGGGAGGCAAGTAGCCACTCACCCCGCTGCCCCCGCCGCTCCCAACCCAGGCCTAGCAGCTAGGATGGCCACCGCCTGGGAAGGGACCAGGGTGGGCTGGACCCCGGGGCTGGGAGCCCGTCTGTTCTGGTTCCACAGGGACCCTTTGGCCTAGAACATTTGGTAAAGCCCATTAAAATTAAAAAGCCAAGTGGCTGGTGGCTCTGAATGCCAGCCCATTTTCCCTGGCATGGTGGGTCCTGTTTAAGGGAACCAGCTGGCATTAATGGCACACAACTCATCACGAACAGCAGCTAGCGATCAGAAAAATCTGAGCTAATAATCAGATTCGGGAAAGATAATGAGATATGGAACAATCGCTGCTGAGGGTCCCCCAGGGTCTGTTTTAACAGCCTCCAAATAAGTCACAAAGTAGAAATTAACCAAACAGGGGCTCCATTTTGGTGGAGAGGAAAACAAACAGGGTGTGGATTTTGCACAAGAATTCCCTGTCTGGCAGCAGATGGGGGTCCTGGGAGAAGCCAGAGCGCAGGGCCCGTGGGACATCATCATCGACCCAAGGAAGCAGCGGACCTTCCCTGGCCACTTCTCTCCAAACTCCAGCTCCCACACCTAGGCTGCTGGCCAGAGTCAGAGGAAGAGGAAGGAAGACCGGCTTCCTGGCAGTCCCCAGAGGAGCCAACACCGACCAGCACAGATTGCAGTGCAGTGGGATTGCAGTGCAGCACGGATTGCAGTGCAGTGTGCTTGCAGTGGGCGCTCCCTGACACAAGACTGCAGCATGCCAGGGAAGAGGCTGAGAGCTGCATCCCCAAGTACCAAGTCCCCTTCTCCCCCCCACCCCACCCAGGCCAGCAGCACCCTTACTTCTGCAAGGTCAGCAAGGAGACACCAGCTAGGCCTTGGGCAATGCAGGCATCCCTATTTCACCCAGGTGGTGTCCCCAGCTCCATCCGTGCAATCAGTCCTCTGGAGGGTGCCCCTATTTCAATGGACGTTGGGCACCCCAGCTTCACATACCACAAACCAGAAACTGTTGCCCTCACCCACACCCTGTGCTCTCTCCTACTGCCGTCTCCACTCCTCATGCCGACAACCCAGGAGCGTTCCAGACAGGAGCCCTGTGCCCGCGGTGCTGAGTGGCCGCTTCTCTGTCCCGGATGTCTTACTGCAGCTACCTCTCTCTCTGCTGCCCCCAAGTAGCTTGCGAGCCCTTCGTCCTCTCGGGACCACTGCCTAGCTCCTCACTCAGCTCCGTCTCCCCGCGCTTGCTCCTCTCCCATCCACTCCCTACACGGCAGCCAGAGCAATCTTCTAAAAATGGCAACAACTCACTGAAAGCCTCCCGTCGGCTTCTCACTGTGCTTCAGGACCCTCAAGGCCCGATGATCACCGGCCCTGAGTGACCTCGGTCTTGTCACAAGGCTCTGGATCCCTCAGAATCACACTGCTCCCATGAGCTGGTCCTCCCCTGCTCTCCGCCCTCCACCCACCCCTCTGTCTCTCCCTCCTCTGGGCTTTCGAGAGGTTCCCTCTTCATGCAGGGCTCCCCCCACTTCACACCCTCTTATAGATCCCGAAACTGTTTCTTCCCCGTACCTGTCACAGTCTCCGAGTATATACTGATTTGCCTGCTATAAATGTTGGGAAGCAGAATAATACATGTACGTGATGAAGAAACAGAATCACATGAAATTATTTTTGTGCATGGATTCTGTTTGGTGTTCCTCTCTCCCAGTTGACCCTAAGCGCTGGGGTCAGGGTCTGTGTTACTCTTCATTGACTTACTGACGCCAAGTGAAATAAGTAGGTACTGAATAAATATTTCTGGAACAAATCAAGTGAATGGTTTCTGAGGCAGGGAACAGAGCCACAAAGGAGACTTGCTGTGTTCTGGCGATTCTGTCCATCTTAGCAAGCACTGGCCACTACAGTCTAAATCCCCCTGGGAGAGACGCCTTAAGAGGGTGCCCCCAAGGCTTGTGAAGGCTTCTGAGAGAGGCGATGAGTGACCGAGCCCTGGGGGTGAGTAGGAGGCAGCCAGGTTAGGAAGGGAGGTAGACTCGGTTCGCAACTGGGTCTTGACTGGTGCCTGGCATGGAGGGCCCAAGGGGGACAGGATTCGGGTTCAGGTCCATACAATGGGCCCTGCAGCCTGGAAGCCACGTAGAGTGAAAGAGGGGAGACCATATCTGGTTCCTTGACTCTCTCAAACCCAGAGAAGAAGGGCATGCCTGGAAGGAGGGGTGGCGTAAGGTCAGAACTTTGGTCAACTCTCGGGTGGCAGAGAGGGTCAGCAAATGGTAAAGGTTTGTGCAGGCCCTTGTGGGGCAGAAGGCTAGAGCAGGTTCAGGAACCTTTGAGGTACCCAAAGTGCCCACAAGAGGGCGCGCGTTGCAGAATAAATTTTTAGTAACCTAATGGACCCACCACCTCTCGGTCAAAATCAGTTGTCCTTGAACTCTGGTCAGTTTGTTGCTTGGCAACAAGCTCAGGACCAAAGGGCAGACTTAATCACAGGCTAAAATGCCAGGCAGCTCCAGCAGCTGCTGAGTGGCTAGCAACAGTGACCAACTCTCACCCCTGAACCTTGCCCCAGGGACTGGCTGGTCACCTGTTGGGAAAAAAAATGACATCCAATTCTCTCCATGTAGGAGGGGACAGCATTTGTCCTCCCCAGAATAGATTCAGAGCCGACACTCACGTTGGACTCACCACTGCCAGTGTCACCATCTGCAGGCTTCCAGAAGCACTTTGGATTCGGGTACAGGTCCATACAATGGGCCCTGCAGCCTGGAAGCCACGTAGCGTGAAAGCGGGGAGACCATATCTGGTCCAGGTTCTCAGGCTGCCGGTCCCTTGGCTCTCTCAAGCCCAGAGAAGAACAAATGGACCACAGAGAATACCCTGAGGTACACTCGCCACCACGGAGAATGCCCTAAGGTATACCTCGACCACAAAGTACACCCCGAGTCAATGACCTAAGGACCACAGAGAACCATCAATCACAGAGAAGTCCCTAAGGTGCGCCCTGGGCCAACACCGTCAGGTATATCCTTGAGCAGACAACCCCCTGAGCTATTCCCTGAACCACAGAGAACACCCTCGACCACACAACCAGCCAAGTGTGGGTTTGCAGGAGGCCGGCACGCTCTGGGCCGAGGACAAACAGATGCCGCTGATCCAACTTGGGTCAGAAACTCACAGGTGCAGAGACCAAGTAGAAGGTGGGGGAGGGTGTAATCCCATTAGAGCCTTTCAAACTTTGCTTTCTGACCTCCACTGTTGCTGGGGTGTCTAGGGAGGGATTTGTCTGCCGGGGGGTCTGGAACCGTTCCTCTGACCTAGGAGCTGACAATACAGCTTGACTTTTCTCACCTTCTCGTGCTCTCCAAGAGGAGCAAGAAAAAAAGGGGGGTCCCCATAGTAACACAAGAGTATGTGATTCAGCCTGGGTTTGAACCCTGGCTCTGTCACTGACTTCATCTCTGTTCCTCAGTTTCCTCATCTGTAAAATGGACATGGAGACTTAAACGGGGCCTGGCATATAGCAGATACTCCGTGTTAGCATTGTGACTTATTTGCCAACCTGCCAGTAAGCAATGGAACCTGGGAGAGAGTAGTTTCAGCCCAGGGGTCCCCTAGGACACCTCGTTGCACTCCAGTATCCAGTAAAAGTCACCAGAAAATCACCGCACCTTATATATAAATGCCCCCCAGGCCCAGACCACGCTCCATCACCAGCTCCTACTGGTATGGGACTTTAGCCCCAAACCTTCCCCTGTGTCCCTAGGTCTGCTCATATCCAGAACCCCGTGTCCAAGAGGGGGATCCGGCCGCAGAGTCTGGTCTCCCCCACTCCACCCAACCCCCACAACTTCTCTTTCAGCCACTTCTGCGGCAGCCCACTCAGCACCCCAGGCAGAGATTCTCCAGCATGGGCCCCTGCTCCGGAGGCAGGCGCTCACAGCACTTCCCAAACGGGCCCTGTCCTCCCCGCCACCACCACTCCTTCACGGAGGCCATTCTCATTTCATGACATTTTCTGGACTCTGTCATGCTGTCCTCCTGCCTGCCTCTTCTCTTCGTGTGCTGTGCTGTGCCCTCTCCCTGGAGCCCCCATTCTGTCTTCCCCCAGCTCTGTCTGGCCTACCAGAGGCAGCTCTGTGTGAACTAGAAGCCTCTCCTCCAGGTCCACCACCCCCGGGGTCTCCGTTGTCAGTCCTGGCTGTACCAGAGCGTATACTCAGCTTCCCCTCTCGGCATCTTGGATGCCCACTCTGTGTGCCTCCCGGCTCACCCCTCGCACACAGCCCTGAGGGAGTGAGTAGACCTCAGCCTCGTGCAAACAGGGCCTCGGTGGGTTGACGACGGAAGTGCTCCACAGAACCCCCAAACTAAAACACTGAGAGCACTGACAGAGGCTCCCTTTGTTAAAAGACAGCAAACTGTTAGATTTCAAAAATAACTTAAGACGAAATTTCTTTTTTACTCTCGAGCAAGAAGGCAGACATTGCCAAATCTATTTAGAGTTCACCAAAAGGCTGCTAACCCCTGCCGGTGGTCCTGGGACCAGCACAGGGCCTCGCACTGGAGACCCCCCTGATTCTGGGGGTTTCTGGCCAAGGTCAGGAGCTCTTCCAAGAAGAGGAAGGGGCTCTTCAGGGTCCAGGGAGTAGCTGGCCTCCCAGGCCTGGCCTGTACTCAGCTCCTCCTCGTGCCTGGGCTCTGCCTGTGACCTGTCAGCCCCCATCCACGCTGCCCGCTCGTAGGGACTCGTTTTAATTAATGCCAGAGCTGGACCAACCACTGGGGCCGTGACACTTGTTTGCAGGTCATCTCCTCCTAACAGGCTCGCCCTGGGAGGGGATCTGTCACTAATTGAAGCCGAGATCAGTTAATGAGGCCACAGGGCCTGGGGTTCCAGAGAACAAGGGAGAGGAAAATAAAATAAGGCCTCTTTCTTGGGCGGTTTTGTGATTTACACACACAAAAGAAAAGCAAGCAAGCTGCAGATTTTCCAAGTCAGAAGCTCCGCTCCATCTGCCCGAGTTAGACCCTCACTGTGTGAAGACGTCAGGCAGAGGGACGCCGCTGCTGAGCCTGGTGGATGGAGAGGAGAGGGCTCCCCAGGCAGGCAATCAATCAGCAACCTAATTAGCAAGTATTTACGGAGCAGTGCTCCTGGCCCCTTGGGGGGGAGAAGGCAGGGGCGTCCCTGCTTCACTCTCGAGGTTCACTCTCCAAGTCGTGGAACAACTTGGAGCACAACGTAACTGGGTGAGTGTGTGGGAGAACAGAAGTTTCTAGGACACGGGACAGGAGGGGGTGCGGGGAAGAGAATAGCATGGGTTAGTTAGGAGACACCCCTTGAAGGCTCTCAGCGAGGCAGAGAGGAGGAAGGAGGGTGTCCTCAGCACAGTCACAGCCTTTGGGGGCCATGACAGCTTAGTGAGGGGTGGGGATCCCCACAGCTGACAGCCTGACTCTGAAAGCCATAAGGGCTTCAAGGCCCCAGTAACTCAGTGACCTGGGCCTCAGGGCCCATGTCCCCCATCTGGTTGAGATGGGATGGCTGAGGTGGGACATTGAAGAGCGGGGTGCAAGAGCCCCGAGACCTAGGAAGAAGGGTGCGCCTGATCCCAGGGCCCCAGGCCTGCAGGACGGTGTGCTACCACAGTGAGCCCCTTCGGCAAGTCCTTTCCAGTCAGGCACGCAGTCTTCCTCCGGGAGGCTCCCTCCTCCCAGTCCCCCAACTCACCCCTAAATCCCAAAGACAGAAAATGGGCTCTTCTAGACCTAGTTTTCAAGATCTCTGGACTAGGCAGAGTCATGGGGGTCCTCTTGTCACTAGGAGCAACGAAGAGGTGACAGTCTTTCCTCTGTCACAAAGTCCTTGACCTTAGCCAGTAACCCCCAAAATCAAGGATCCACACTTTGTACGGCCCCAAATTAAGTCTCATGTTGGGTTCCAGGACCTCCAGGGTGGGGTCAGCAGTGTGTTGGTGAGCTATTTAAATAGTTTTGGCAACACCTGGCTTCTTCTTGGGTAACACGTTTAGAGGAAATCAACTTGGACAGGAAATGGGGACTCCCCCCACCCCCAGCAGCTATCAGATGACCTGGTCTACTGGGAGCAGAGTAAATGAGGCCATTTCAGAAGAACTTCAAATCCTTCTTGGAGGAGAATAATGAAATAAATTATGGTGGGTGGTACATGGCTTAGTATAAAGCCATGAAAAGTTGTTATATTTATTTAATAACACAGGAAAGATGAGGAAAGTGATTTGCATTTGAAGATGACTACATGTGAATGCTTTCATTACATGTGAATGTTTTTTTTTATTTGCATTTATAATTATTTTTTCTTACCAGTCACATGCATTTGTCATGTACGGGATAAAATAACTAAGTTGTGGGTCCTCCCTGGTGGCGCAATGGGTTGAGCAACATACTATGAAGTAAAATGCAGTCACTGCAGCACGAGTTCGATCCCTGCTGCTGGCCAGAGAGGGGACCCACACAGCGCAGCAGACCTCTCCTGCCTCGCCTGCTGCTCCCCTCAGCAGTGTACTTCAGTTAATCTGCCTGTTCTGCTCCCTACTCTGTCTCTGGTGGATCCTCTCACCCCTCCCCCACATCTCTGGTCTGTACCCCAGTTCTTGTATGCATAAATAAATAAATCTTTTAAAAAATAATAATAAAATAAAACAACTAAGTTGTGAAGTGACCTTTACCAAGTAGAGGTAGAGAGACCGCCCAGCCAGGCTCAAGTCTGAGATGAGTGAAGGCAAGGCCCGGGGCTTGAGCTTCTGCTCTGGTCCAGGCTTTTCCCTGTGCCTCGTCCTCTGTCCTCATCTGGGACCCAACCTTACGCTTACATTTTCAGACTGCAAATCTCCCCTACTTATTAGCTGTTATTTTTCAAAGTCAAAGTTTTGGGGGATTCAAAAAGAGCCTCTCACCCCAGTCTTGAGGCGCTTACAGGAGGACCGGCCACCTGACCAAGGCCTCTGACATGGGACACCCGTGCCCAGGAAGCCAAGCACAGAGCAAAGGGAGCTGGCGCTTGGGTGGCCCTTGAGGAACTGTTCCTGTGCCCCTCCCCATCCCGCATCCTCCCGTTCCTGAGGGGGAAGCCCAGACCCTCTGAGAAGAGTGCCAGGTAAGCGCAGGCCCCTAGGGACAAACGTCTGCCCTAGGCAGGAGGGGTGCAGTGAGCATCCTTCACGTGGAGCATGGGCGCCTCGCCTCCCTGCTTGCCCTCCAAAATCGTGCCCCCTCATTAAAGTGTCACCAGCATCTACTCTCCTGCCCGACCACCCACTCCCAGAAGCCTGTTCCCACACCCTTGGCCGGCCTGCCCTAAGACAGCCCCGCCCCTGAGCCCCAGGACTGAGGGGGAGGGAGACCGAGCTACTCACAGCAATGGAGACGGCACTGATGACAGCCCCCAGGTAGCCCTGGATGAGCCTGGACGCAGGCAAAGGCTGGAAGACAGAGGCAGAATTTCAGGCCGGCGCTTCGCCTCAGGCAACAGACAGCCCAGCCTGGAGGTCGGGGAGAAGGAACAGAGGTCCCTCTGGAAACCTAAGGGCTGCAGACAGCCCTCCGTGCAAGTTCACATGGGGAAACGCAAGCCGGCATGTGCAGGGAGACGCGGCCCAGGGCACCGCCCTGCTCTGGAATGGTCACCGCAGACACTTCTGCGAGGGAGAGAACAGCAAGGGCCCGGGGGCTGTGCGTGGCCGCGCGAGCAGGCTCTGGTTCAGGAAGACCAAACGCTACACGTGGGCTGTTTGGCACCCAGGACACGTTCTAGGTGGAAATGGCAGTGCCAAGGCTGGTGACAGACCGGAGCGTCCTCCCGGGCCTTGTCGCCCCCGGCAGTAACTGGGCTTCCACGCCAACGGAAGAGAGTCGCTCGACATTTCTATGGAAAATGTATTCAAAGTTGCAATGGGGAAGATGAGGAAAGAGCTGAGGAACGTGTACGTAGTTAGGTGACAGGCAATTTGGGGGAGGTTTGGTTTAAGACAAAGGGGAAACATCTCAGTGCAGAAGCACAGGTGTGAAGCATGGGAGTGAGACATGGATGGGAGGTCTGGATGGGGGGACCGGTGCAGGGACTGGGGTGTCCTCCAAGTAGCAAGCCCTGAAGTTCCTACTGCCCAGGCCAGGTCCTAATGGCTGTACCGCTCTCCTGGGATGCTAGGAAATGCCCAGACCCCCCGCCCCCTCCCTGAACTCACAGCCTCGCAGGGGACTTAAACTTCCTCCCCTCTGCCTGCCTCTGGGCTGAAGTGCAGAGAATTCTTCAGGGTAAGGGCAGCCTTGCAGAGAAGCAGGGCCCAGCCCCTTCCTGGACCACATGAGCTTGTCCCAGGAACACAGAGACTTGAGAAGGAACCAGCCATCCCAGACCTCTTACCCCTCAAAAACGGCCCTTCAGCTTTGGGGCCAGTGATCTGGAGGTACCCAGGCAAGCCTGGAGGGCACTGGAGGGAAATGCCGTGCTCACGTCACTGACTCCGACCCATCCAAGTATTGGGACAGGAGCTGCCCAAGATGAATCTGAAGCCAGCAGAGCACGTCCTTGTCACTAACCCACCACATTCCTATTTGGGGGACCTTCTCCTTTTCAGGTAAACATCCCCTCCCAGCTGAAGGAGGCCCTGCAGGAGAGTTGACGGCTTAAATAAGGTGCCTAGAAAAGGCCGACATTTAATCCAAAGGAGCCAGCCCCTGGCACGCTGTGGAGAGGATGAGGGCCACCCAGCTGAACCCCGCCATGGGCCCATGGTCCCCACAGCTCACCTTGGTAGCATTGCGGTTTGCATAGTTGACACAAGCATTGTGGCTCTGGTTCAGCCACTGAAAAGCAACAGAGGAGAGAAGTCAGGAGCAGGAAGTTCACCTCCCTGGAAGCCAGGCCCGAGCTAAGAAGCTACACCCCCCAGAAAGATAGGGGGCACTGTCTGTAGTCCACAGGTGGTCCCATGAGTTAGCATGACCAACTGCCTCTTTTTGCCAGGGCTGTGCCGGTTTTAGCACTGAAAGCCCCTAGTCTTGGGAAACCCCTCAGTTGCTGGCAAAGCAGACACAGGCCCCCCACCCAGCAGTCCATCCCAACCCAGGGTCACCTCTCCCAGAATTAGAGGGTCCACTGCCCAGCTGCCTTTGCCACATCACCCTTATTATGTTACTTACTGGACAGAAGTGGACATTGAGGCCCCTGTAATGACTAACAGCTCTGAATCTTTCAAAAATATCCCAACCCACTGTCCCACGCCACTTAGAGCATCCATACACACACTCTTAGGGGCTTTGTCAAGGCAAGACTGACGTTTCTCCGCAAAGACAGCTAGACAGATGGGCACATGCACACGCATGACACACACAGCTTCAGCTGTTTGTAGGGACCACAAGTATTTCTCAGACCTTTGAACCACAACCTTGAACTTTTTCACCCACCTCACTACCGTGGGGCCAGGGGTGAAATTACCTTCCCCACAGGTTCGGGTAACACTGATGTCAAAAAGAGGCCATGGGCTTCAAGTTCACTGGCCATGGACAAGAAGCCAAGGGGCAGAGATGGCCACCGATGAGCCATCCAGGTGAGGCCCACCTGGCCCACTTGACCTCTTCAAAAGTGAGAGTAACGTACTGGCCCGAAGCATGGGCTGCTGGGGACCTGTTCCAAGTCCAGCGGTTTCTGGGTCAGTGAGGGGCAGGAAGTGGGGTGACTTTCCCCAGGGGGCCTGGACAGGAGAGGATATCCCAGGGCCTTCCCTTAGGAGCTCTGTGTGCTGGGCTTACCTGCCAGAAGACAGTGGATGCCAGTGTCTGGTTGGGCAAGAGGAGACCGACCACCTACAAGTCAGAGAGAGAAAGTGGGAAGGCTGAGGAAGGCAAAAGAAACACCATCCAATTTTGCAACAAAAAGGGGCACAACCAAGAGTGAGCTGGATCTGTGCAAACTGATGTGGATGATGCAGCCACACCTGCTGGTGTCCCAGTGATCGTGGGACAACAGGCACAGCCAGATGCAGAATTATATTACAGCATAGTCCCATTTTTGTAAAGAAAAAAAGCTCACTTTATATATAGCCACATACACAAACATGCACATAACTATATCTCCAAGTATGAAAAAAATCTAAGGCCAGCTGAGTATGTTCTGGAGGTCAGGTTACACAGTGTTTTCTCACATTCTTGGATATTTCTGTTTCTTTTAAATGGTGGACATGCATTGTTGCCACAATTGGAGGAAGGGGAACAATTTAAAAAAAGATGCAAGAAAAAGGAGCATCTTCCCTTCCAACAGCTGACCCTGCTTCTTCACACCCTAGCATCCAGCAGGATTTTTTGTGAGGATTAAATAACAATCATTTCTAAGGCGTTAAGTGCTTTGCAAATACAAGTTGGGGAAATTTGTATTGAGTCCCTGTGAAGTAAAACCTACACCATGTTGAAGCTAGTGAATGAAACACAGATGTCTAATCAATTTGGTGAATGAGTCAATAAATGAGCAAATACACACTATGGCTAAGTTGGTGATCCACATAGATGTGAATCCATTATTTCCAAAGCCCATCACCACCTAAGATCTAGGTTCGCTGCCTGGTTGTTGTGGGGTTCCTTGGGCCTGTGTGTGTGTGTGTGGTCAAGATTAGCTATCTGAACTTGACAGTGGCCAAACTTTGGACTTTAGGAATCCACATGAAACTCTCAAGATTACGTTTTGAGTGTTTATGTGCAAAATTACATCTACCAAGCTGCATATGGAAAAAATGTGCACAACCATCCACATATTGATTTATTTATTATTCCTGTAGATAAAATGACTCTTTGGCAAGAATTTCTGTAAGGAACAAGGATAAACATTCAATACTATGCAGTAAATCAAATTCTAGACATCCTCAGCAGCATTAGTAAATCATGTTTTAAACATTAAAATGTTTTAAAACAGCGAACATGCATACACATTTATATTTATTGGCCCATATCAGTTTGAATAAAATTATATGATGTAAAATCATTCCATAGCTCCAATGAGGAATGATAAGATTCTTCTTCCAAAAATGAGATCCCAGTTTTTCATTTATCTTTACTTATTCACTCATTCATTCATTCATTCGTTATTTATTTATTTATTTTTGCGATGACAGCTTAGAGCAATGGAGTGAATCAGGAGACCTTAGGTCTTAACCTTGGCTATGTCCCTCTGTGAGCTCCTTTTGGGGGCTCTAGCTTTCTTATGCATAAAGTGAAGGGGTTGGCCTGCAAAGTCCTACTTTGGTTTCAAATTCTATTTTCCAGTTGCAGTGTAGGCGTGAAGTCAATAGAGATAGCCCCATGGTCTAGAAAGGGTTCTCCCTCGGGGTGACAGAAGCATCTCAGACCCAGCACCAGTTCCTTGTTGCCCCAGTCAACCAGCAGACCACAGAGAGGAAGCCGAGCCTAGAGAGGCCTGAAGCTGGGAGCAGAGCACGCAGGGGTGTGCTTTGTGTGTGCTGGCTTGTGCACGCATGCATACACGGGTGTGTGTCTCCTGCCTCCCAAAGCCTGCGGAAATGCAAGCTGTTCCCATCACTGAGAGCAGGTCATTCCGCCTAACCTGTCCACTTGTATGTTACGAACAACACTGTCTTCTCCCACTCGGTCATGTGATCAGGCCACCAGGAGCATCATTAGATACAGTCGTGAGGGACTCGCTGTATTCACCAGAGTCGTTATCCAGGACACTCACTGCTCATCACATCAGGGGAGCCCCCCTAGGGGTCTTCTTGGGGGAAACGTGTCTGGCTTTAGGATCAGAGGTCGTACTTCTGAACAACCTGTTAGCGTCCGCCTCACAGATATTGGCAATTAACGGAGTGTCCTTTGCACTGACTATCCAGAAGTTCAGGCACATTTCCCTGGTCTGTATCTGCCAAGTGACCCTCACTGCTTGTATTTTGTGCCCAAACGTCACTCCTGGTTTCATTTTATCTTTTTTCTCTAAACTTCCTTTTGTCTCGTTTTCATCTTTCCTTGTTTTATCTCAAGGCATGCATTTTTTTTTTAAAGTGACATCTCTTTCCAGAACTGAAACCAAAGTAATACCTAGGTTATATAGTACACACACACACACACACACACACACACTACATAGGGCTTGTGATCAGTGCGTTTCCACCTTGTTGGGAGCCCTGTCCCAAATTCCTACACGAACACGGGAGCAGCCCACTGACTTTTGATTTTTCGTGCTTTCATAGAGCTGGAAGTATTTGTTGATTGATTTTGCTAAGCATTTCCCCATACGTCACTTACCATGATCTTCTGGGACTCAGACAAAATAGATATTATCATCTACATTTTGCAAATGGGGAAACTGAAGCTTAGAGAAAGTCCACGATCTGCCCATTATGGCTTCCTAGCAATCTAGCAAGCGTCAGGTTACCTTATCCTGACTTGGGGGCTCCAGCTCTGATTTTAGGGGCTCCTTTTCCAATGCATCCCCCGGAATACAAAGGGAGTCACTCTCCATGCTCATTTTTGAGCACTGAGTTTCATGCCACTCCCAGTGGAGAATGCCAGAGGAGAGAGATGCACAACACAACAGACCGAGTAGAGAAATGTATAATGACATCGCTTCTAATTGCTGAGCATTAAAATGACAAGATGATTTAGTCAGGTATGTGTCGTTTGTGGAGAGTTGATAAATCCTAACACTCAAGTAGGAGTTTAGGAAGGCAGAGGTCAGTGTGCCTTCGCTATCTGCTGCAGGAGGAGGTAGACTGAGTTGAAGTGTGTGTGTGTGTGTGTGCGTGCCTGCGCATGAGCACATGGCGGGAGCAGGCACAGCTGAGACTGGCCTGACCCAAGAAGGAGGCTTGGGAAATCCACAAGCGGGCGTCCGGGAAGCGAGGGGAGAAGACAGTGGAAGACCCGCTGCGCTGGCCAAAGGGACTGAAGGACCCACTGAGGCTGAGGGGAGAGCAGGGCCCGCCTCCTAGGTCCTACAGTGGGGCTGGTGGGGCCAGGAGCACGCCGGTGCCAGCCCCGTTCCCTATTAGGCAACACGCAGCACCATCTGCACAATCCCCAGAGCAAGAGCAGATATTTTATAACTTCCTTTTTTCTTTTTAAGTCTAAATTAAAAATAAATGTTCCTTCAGTTCTCTGATGTATATCTCTGGTGCAACCTGCCCACATTCCCTCACGCTGCCCTTTCCAGAACATGGCGGGGAAAGGGAGGAAAGAGATGGATGGAGAGGGAGCCAGTCCACCCGGCTTCAATGCCAGTGGATGGCACCTCTTCCAAGAGGGAGAAGCTTCAGGCGTGGCCGCGCAGACGGGTGGAGAGAGCCCAGAATGCGGCTGGTACCAGGGAAAGTGGAAGGAGAGCCAACAGCTAGAATTTCCAGCCCAGCCTCCACCCTATCTTGCTGAGGACCTTGGCCAAATCACACATCCTATCTTTGCTCCCATTTATAGTTCAAAACATGGCTGGGGTCCCCTCCAGAGCTCCCACACCTTGGTAGCTGTCCCCTCTGCACCTCTGCCTACCTCCGCTCCCCACCCCCCACCCCTTGGGCTGTGCCATGGTTGCTGATGATCAGCACCCCAGGTTCTGGTTGCAAGAAGAAATGACTTAAGCCTGGCTCCTATATTGTGTCACCACAGGCAGGTGCTGCAGCTCTTCGTCCTCCATTTTCATCTGTTAAATGGGGATGATGCTGGTATATCTCAGCAGAGCCTTGAGAGGACGTGAGGTGCAGGAAGAATGCAGCACACAGCAAGGATTCACTTGGTGCCAGTCACTGCTACTGCTCCCCTCTTCCTACCTAGCTCTTTTCTCATCTGTACTGGTCTCTCCTTGCTTGAAACTCCACAGTACGCATTACACAAGCAAGTGTCATCTCGCTTCCACCTCATCTTTGAACTCTAGTCTTATCCCTCAAAGGATTGTGAGCTCCTGAAGGTAGAATTGGGACTTTTCTCTTTCTTTCTCCAAAGTACTCAGCACAAAGCTGTGCCCACATTATAGGCTGGAATGGCTCTCAGTAGTGATTAGGAGTGCTAATCAGTTCTTGAAGAGAAAAGATCTGTGAGGGAGTGTGGTGACGCCATCACTACCTCTTCCTTATTCTTTTCATTAAAGTCCCAATTGCCTAGGCGTGTTGGCCTTTGAAAGCGAGGCAGATTTTGGTCCCAGTTCTTCACACACACCCTCTGCAGCCATCCCCTTGCCATGTCCTCATCAGGGGAGAACGTATTTCCTTGCTCTTTTCATTGATGGATCTCCAGACTAGCTTTGCCCAGAGGCATGTGGGACAGCAGCAGTTTGCCAGTTCCAAGCCCAGGCCCCTGAGGCCTCGTGTGTTTCTGCTTGCCCCTTGTGCTTCCAAAACTGTGCAGGCCCTGACCACTGTACTGGCCCACGCAGGATGGAGGATGAGGACAGAATCCAGCTGGGGCCAGCTGACTCCCCGTTGACCCCAGAACAGCCGTGAGAAGCACAACTGCTGCAGTCAATTCCTGCTAGACCAAACCCAGGAAACCGGAATCCCCAAGGATAAACACTAGTGGCTGCCACGGTACTGTTGTGCATGCTTGTTACACGGCACTGTGGCAGCAACAGCTAAATACACAGGATCACCAGCACATACAGAAAGTGAATATACTGTCCTTCCTGGTAGCAAAATCCTGTAGCATTGTGCATGTGCCTTGATCTAGGTCTTACTTGGTGATGCTGGTTCCTGAGCAGACTTCTTTACTACCCCCCACAACCTAGGGACAATTAACCTGCCTCTGAGGCTGCCCTGAGGGTGCAGGAAGGAAGGCCACTGTACTTGAGCCTGGTCTTAAGACAGACTCTGGAATGGGGCTTTTGGCTCACATATGGAACCTGGCTCACAGGAAAAAAATGTCACACCCTCATTTCAAGCCTCCTCCTTCAAAGTGCTCTACCTCTGCAGAGAGGGGAGGTCTCAAGCTGGGAGAGAGGCACCACCAAATATTCCGATCTGTTGGACCAGAAATGGGACGCGAATGGCTGAAGATAAGGATGGGGGTCAAAGCCACTGGTGACAATTCTGTGTGCTGTGTATATTGGAACTCATAAAAAGAGAAGTCATCGACCCCTGCTCCTCTGGCTGCCACCAAACAAAACTGACACACATTATAGGAGAAAGGCTTTTTTAAATATAGAGAATCCAGAGAAGAACCAGGGCATGTGCAAAACAACTAACTGGCTGGTGAAACTGCAGACAGAGGAAGACTACAGAGAGCATATTTATCTTGCTTGGTAAGATAATGACTGAAATCACTGCTCTCATCTCCACCCCATCGCCACCTGCCTAACCCCTCCTCCTCCTTCAGGTTTCAGCTTAGTTGTCACTTCCTCCAGGAAGGTCTCCCTGATTGAGGATGAGTTCAGTTCCTCAGTCGTGTTTCCCCAGCATTCTGCCTGACTTCTTTGTAGCATTCATCTCGGTAGTATCTGTTTCAGGTCTGCCGGCCTCAAGAGCTTCCAGAAGCTTCAGAAAAGTGAAGCCAACCATACGATGTTCACTTCTCACCTGGGAGTCGTCCCCGGTAAAGCAGCCGTGTGCTTTGGCATCGTCCCTTCCCTCCACACTGATTCACTCAATCCTGAAATGTTCCTCTTCATGATCAAAAGATCTGTCTGGGTCCCGATACTCAACAGTTTGCCTGTTTTTTCCTTTTACTTTGTCTCCATCTTCAGATGTATGTGGCTAATGATCTGAAAGTAACACTTTACGCATTAGGGGAGCTGCTATTTCAAGAAACCCAACCAGCTAAAGAAAATATCTTCTGTCAAATGAATGTTTGTCTCTAACTGGTCAATTCCATAAATGAGCAACACCTCTTTCAGCCACAGTGGCTAGGTGTCACTTAAAACGGAAGAAAATTGGGGTGGCAATTTAAAGGTGTGATAAAGCAAAGTCTGCAGAGCGGAGGGTTGGGAAATGTCAGAAACGCCCTGGGACACAGACAAATCCTCACAGAAACTGAGCCTCCACAGGCCATCCCTCCTGCCCCCCGAGACCAAGCGCCCTATACCAGCATCTCCGGAGAAACAGGGTTCTAAGTCCACATGATCATCCCCCTCCGGTGGGTTCAAATGAGTGGGTTCAAAGTTCAGAGCCCAGACTCTGAACTGTACTCAGACAGAAATCTGGTCTGGATGTAATTCACGGTGGCTGCTTCTGCTCCATTCTCTAGCTGGATCTGGGAAGTTATGGCCCTGAGTTGTGAGAGTTCCAGGATAATCAGGGGAGCAGGGTGGCAGTTTCAGGGGCGGTCAGGGCTGCGGAGCACAGAAGCCACCTGGAGAACCTCAACAGCATGAGAGAAATCCAGTCCCTGGCAGCTGAGGTGTGACGTAGCCAAGGGTATGGGATAAAGGCTGGCAGCCAGGGATGACTGGAGCTGGAACTCCACCCGCCTCCCCAGCCAGCGAGCACAGGACGGTGCTGCACACCTGGTGGGGATCTGGCAGTGGGGATGTTGGTTTTGGTGGGGTTCCTTGGGAAGTTACCTGAAGGAGACTCGTGAGCTGCACTAGCCTGGGGAACAGCCTTGGTGCCCTGGCTTAGACGCCGTGCTTATGTATAAATTGGAATCTCTTTGCCACAAACCAAAGGGGGAAAAGTTCCCATCTTCAAATGTTAAGCTTAAAATAAGACACTACATGGGTGCCAGTGGATCTGTGAAATCTGCTGACTAAACTGGCACCAGCCTCTGGGAGAAAACCAGCCTGTTTCTCCTGAGCTCTGAGAGCAAGCAGGGTGGGGGTGGGGTTACTCTCTGGCAAGGTGGGAAGGGAGCCAGGTTGAGCCAGGGTTGCTCACCTGGGCAGGAGGCAGCTTGGATGTTACTTCTAGAAGAGTCTCAGGCACCTGCTAGCCTTATTCAATCCTTCCCTTCCCTTTTTGGGGACTCAGTTTCCAGCACCTTCGCTGGCACCCACATTTCTATTTTGGTTAAGTATTTTAGGGGCTTCTGCATGTGTATTTCTTACCCACTCGATCACACCATGGGCTTCCCTAAGGTGGGAACTGGAACCTTCACCCCTTTCAGGCCAGGCATTAGATGTTCAGCACTACCAGGTGACAGTGGGGCCTTCATAGATCTGACATGGCAGGTGGGAGCCAGGTTCAGTGAAAGTGAGGGGACGGTCACAGTGCCGCTTCCACACAAGGGTGACAATGGACCAGATAGGGAGAGGATCCAATGAGGCATCACTTGCCCACGTCAAAGTGCTAAGATAGAGGGCTATAGGTTCTCCATGCCCATGGCTCTCTGGAATCAGACCTCTGGTCCAGCTGTTCTGAATCTTGAAATGCAACTATTTCAGTCGGACTAGGAAATGGGACTATATGCATTGTCAGGTTGGCTTTGGCTGCCACTAAGGCCTGCTGGGAGAGGTCCCAGATCATGCTCCCATTTGCCTCAATCAAGTGTTAATACGGGTTGTCAGAGACCAGGGTGTCTTCTCACAGCCCACACATTTATTCACACAGGGATGTTTGCCCCAGCCTGGGAGAGGATAGGTTCGGGCAGGGCATTCAAAGGAGCCGCTTCGGCAACGAACCCCTGAATGGCATGAGAGTGGATCAACACCCAAGTTCCCGGGGTACCTACAGGGCTGTTGTGACCCTGAGACAACTGACTTGTCACGGGTAGGAAGACAAAGACAGGGTATCCCCCAAGCACCTTGTGGACAGCGCTTGCTGTCTCTTGCACTAGCTCGTTCTCCCCAGTCGATGGCAGTCATTAATCACATAGCGAGGCGAAAATTTGGCCTCTTACGGGGAAATGAGTGCCAAACTCAACCATTGTGGTTTGGCAAAGAGATGACACAACCAAGCAATACATTTTTTTTTCAAGTGTTGATGGAATGCTTATAAAAATCATTCTGGCAGTTGTTGTTTGCCTACCTATTAGCTATTTCACTCTTTCACTAATAATGTCTAAAATTGGGGCTTCCATTCTGCATGAAATGTAAACAGAACTGTTGCATGAGAGTTTGAGGAAGGCTCTTTAAAGGAACTGACTCAGAAGGAACAAGCTTTTTCTCCCTCCATAATGTGGATCTGATGGCTGGGGCACCAGCCATCACTGAGGACGGGGCAGAAAAGCCAAAGCCTGGGTTGTCAATAAGTTAGAGGGATCTGCCTCCCGCCAAATGTCTACTACGAGTAAATTATTTTATTTAAGTTCAGTTATTTTGAACGTTTTAATATGCAGATGATCTTAATCTTAAGCATATACTGTGCTGCAAATAAAACCACACTATACCTCCAAGAGCAGAATTGTAGCACTCACTCCCTCCAAAATAAGATAAACTAAAATAATGACAAAATAACTTCTCAAGACCCAACCATGTGGGATTGACTAATAGAGTAAAGAAAATTCAAAGCTACGATTTCAACTTATTTTTAAGTAAAAACATAAGTCACTACATATGGAAATGTATTAGATACAGTATGTACTAGATATATTCAGAAGCAAATCCACAACCCTAAACATTTCTATTAGAAGGAAAGGATGAAAATAAATTAAGTCTAGAGGATAAAAAAGCAACCAAACCTAAGAGGGGAAATGGATGTTATAAAACAAAAGCAGAAATGAATTAGAAAGTGAAAACAGAAGAACTGATAAATAATTCAAGAGGTGAATCCCAGACACGATGCTCTCAAATCCAGTTTTTTTAATAGAGATGGAGGTGAAAAGTGGGGAAAAGATTGAAAATCAACCCAGGAAAAGATCATCCAATATAAAAACATTATACAAATAGCAGAGAGTAGAGGAAAAACATCTGGGAAGAGAGACTGATTCATGATATATAGAAGGTCCCTGACTTAATAATTAGATTTACAACTTCACAGTGGTGAGAAAGGATAGGCACTCAGTAGAAACCACACTTAGAGTTTTGCATGGTGACCCTTTCCTAAGCTAACAGTAGCTATTCTCTTGAGATACGAGGCCATGGAGGTGAACCACAGCTCCAAAGCAGTCAGAGGGTCACTCCCAACCTCTGCAGACTTTTCACTCTCAGTACAGCATCCCATCTATGACAGGGACAGTCCACACTATTATAAAGCAGGCTTGTGTTAAATGACTTTGTCCAGCTACAGACTAACGGAAGTGCTCCAGGCACGTCAGAGGCAGGCTGGCTAAACTATGATATTCAGTAGGGCGGCTGTATTAAATGCAGTTTTGACTTAACAATATTGTCAATTATGATGGTTCAATTGGAACATAACCCCCACCAGTCAAGGAAAAGCTGTACATAATTCAAAAGCTTATGAGCCAAAAAACATACCGAACTCTTACAAACCAATTAGGA
This sequence comes from Galemys pyrenaicus, assembly GCA_019455555.1. Lineage (NCBI taxonomy): Eukaryota > Metazoa > Chordata > Mammalia > Eulipotyphla > Talpidae > Galemys > Galemys pyrenaicus. The sequence goes on from JAGFMF010011626.1 coordinate 3,137,375, forward strand.
AAATACAGTTATTGGGAGACTGGACAAAGGATATGAGCAGGTAACTCATAGAAGAGAAAATATTTATGGCCAATGAATACAAGAAAGAAGACTGACTTTTTTGGCACTTAGGGGGGAAAAAATAAAAGCCCTAATGAGACGCTTCCCTTATTTTATCAGATTGGGGAGAGGGAAATGCAGCCTTTTTAAAGAGAAATTTGGCACTAGTGATCAAAAAAAACTTCAATATACATAGCCTTTTAGCAAATTCACATTCTGGAATGGGACCTCAAGAAATCCTTACACTTGTGAAAAGAAAAGCTTTACATGGAACATGGATTTTCTGTTTCTAATAACAAATAAACACACATAAATCCACTGAAGAAATGAATACTAGTCAGCAGGAAAACAAATAAATGAATAAATGACTGAAGCAGATCTTTATGAAGGCAAATTGCTAAGTTTAATAAGCTAACGGCAGATAAGTATGTTATATTTTAATGAAAAAAATTACAAACAAAAAAGTATTGAAATGATGACTCATATGTATGCAAATGCCTAGAAAAAAAGCCAGAACTTAGTTCACACAGAACTTAGAGGTTACTTTTGGGAGACTGGGGTTAGGGATTGTCAGAGGAAATTTTATTTTTTGTATTATTTTAATTCTGTGCAGAGAGAACACATTCATGTAATACTTACATAACCTTTAAAATATTCTTTAAAAACAAATCTTGGTGGCACTTTGAATTGAATTCCAAAGAACACATTTATGTATAATTTTATAAAATATATGAGGTTTTTTTATACTGAGGATATTCCTGAACTCCAAAGATTAAAAGAAAAAAAATTCCAAATTTCAAGGGAGTGGGGGAGGGAGTTACCTACAAAGGAAGAGAGAATCAGGCCAACTATTGTTCATGTACTTGAGGAGAAAAAAGACATTTCCAGACATGCAAGGACTCAGAAAGTATATTGTCCATGCACTGTGAGTATTATTTAAAAAAATATTCTAACCAGGGGTCTCCCTGGCGGCCTAGGGGTTAAGTCTCAGAGCTATCACTGTTATGGCTTGAGTTCAATCCTCGGCCAGGGAGGGGACCCACATGGCGCAGCAGACCTCTCCTGTCTTACCTGCTGCTCCCCTTAGCAGTGTGTTTCAGATCTGCCTGTTCTGCTCCCCACTCTGTCTCTGGTGAATCATCTTACCCCTGTACCTCTGGCCTACACCCTAGTTCTTCTACACATAAATAATAAATAAATCTTAAAAAAAAGGAGAAATATTCTAACCAAACAGAACACACACACACACACACACACACATATAACTATGAAGTTTAATACATGTATTTACTAAGCAAAAATTTGATAAGATTCCAGATTATTTTTAAATTATGACGGGGTGTGTGTGTATGTGTATAAAATTACTTGCTAAGTAAGTCTTTTTCTATGTGTTTAATAGGATTGGGGAAGTCATATTTATTACTATTGCTGTTAATAAGGTAAGTAGAATGGAACTTCTGTGTTCAGTATTGCTGACAAATTAGGATTAGCATTAGGATGGTCCCCTTCAAAATATTTAAGAATCTAAAAGGACCAGTGAAAAATCAGGAAAAGACAAGGAAACAATAAGAAAACTTTAAAACAAAGCAACAAATAAGCCACCTAATTATGAGAGTTAAGCATTGGGAGAAAATCAATATCTTGATATCTTAAGAATAATGAGTATTCCCATCTAAGATGACTTATCTCTCCATTTTCATTATTTTTTAAAAAGATTTATTTATTTATGCATACAAGAACTGGGGTACAGACCAGAGGTGCAGGAGGCGAGAGGATTCATCAATGACAAAGTGGGGAAAAGAACAGGCAGATCAACTGAAACACACTGCTGAGAGGAGCAGTGGGCGTTGCAGGAGAGGTCTGCTGCGCCATGTGGGTCCCCTCCCTGGCCTGGCCGGCTACAGGAATCGAACTCGCACTACAGTGGCTGCAGTTTGCTTCAAAGTGCGTTGCTTAACCTACTGCGCCACAGGGGAGGCCCCTATCTCTCCCTTTTAGATCTCCAGTGTCCTTCAAGAAACTTTTAGAAATTTCTCCATAAAGTTCTTGCAATTTTTGTCTTAAATTTATATAATTTTAAGTACTATTATGTGCTATCTTTAAAAAATTATGTGCAATATTTTTGTTATATATTTATAGACATATATCTTATAACTCGTGTTCCATCAGAAATCTTTAAAAACAGTAGTCTCAATAGTTTGTCCTCACAAATGATCTTCTTTCTTCCTTTCTCATCTTAATATTAGGTTTTAAGTTTTATATTTTACTTTAATTGCCAGTCTCCCAGAACAATGGTTGGCTAAAAGCAGTATTATCAGGCATTCTTACCCTACCCAGACAGTAAGAACGAGTATTCTATTTCATCTTTAAGAATAGTGATTGCTATAGTTTGGACTTTATTTCATGTTTTGATAGACACTCTATCAAGTTAATGATGTTCCCTTAATCTTCTCTCTCTCTTTTTAATTGTAAATGGAGTTATGTTTTATTTTAACATCTGATTTTTTTTGGTATTTACTGAGATGATCACACCTCTCCTTCAATTTGTTAATGTGATGAACTATATTAACATATTTTCTAACATTACTTTCTTGGTAAAAATAATTTGATTATGATATATTTTAATGCGTTATTGGATTCAATTTGCTATTACTTAATTTTGATTATTTTTTGTAACTTCATAAGTGATTTTGGCCTAGGCTTTGTCTTTCTTATATTTACTTCTTTGGTATTGGTCTCAAGGTGCCTCATAAATGAATTGAGGAATAGCCCTTCCTTTTTATTCTCTTTCAGTTTTACATAGATTGAGCTTAGCTACCCCTTGAGTGCAGTCACCTGAAAAATCATGAGAGCCTAATGGTAATTTTTGGTTTATTTGTTGGTTATTTGGGTGCATTTATATTAAACAACTGATTTAATTTCTTTCTACTTATAAATCTATTCAAATTCTGTATTTCATCTTACTAGGCTCCCTCTCTCTATATATGGCCATAAAGTATTACCATTGAAATAAAAGTACACAAGATCATACGGAAGCTTTTAAAAACATCAAAGGGGGAGATAAAAGGGAAAATTTATTTACAGGAAGGTACCAACTAATAAACAAAAAAGAAAACACATATATGTATGCATGTGCATATATGTGTGTGCATAATACACACACATAGATGTGTGTATACATATATGAGATCTTGAAACTTGGTAACTATTCTGTTCCAAACATGTGTTTTCCACACAGTGGTTTTAACATCTGCTGGTCATTTTTGTATGTTTCAGTTTTAAGCTAATATGAGAAAAGCTACTATAAATATTTGTGAACAAATCTTTGTGTGGACATATGTAATCGTTTTTCTCAGGTAAATATCTAAAAGGAAGATTGCTGGCTCATATAGCAAGCATATGCTTACCTTCATAAAAGACTACAATACCATTCTACACTTATACTGCAATACCATTCCTGATTCTAAGACCATACACTGCATTTAGTTATTATCACTTAAGCCTTCTAGGTTTTTTGTTTTTCTTTTCTAAAGATTTTTTTAAATTTATTTATGCATACAAGACTGGGGTGTAGGCCACAGGTGCAGGGGGTAAGAGGATTCACCAGAGAGAGAATGGAGAATGAAACAGGCAAATCTACTGAAATACTCTACTGAGGGGAACAGTGGCCAAAACAGGAGAGGTCTGCTGTTCCATGTGGGTTAGCTCCCTGGCTGAGACTGAACTCAGGCACAGTGACTGGCAATAGCTTGATAGCGCTGAGACTTTAACCCCTGCACCACCAGGAAGGCCCAGCTACCTATGTTTGATCCAAGAGCAAGGAGCCCTCTAATAACATATCCTCTCTAAAGAAATTGCACAATCATGTTCAAATCAGCACTAGTCATTGTGAAATCCAAACTGGATAAAACCATAGGTCGGATAAAGAAAATTTGATAATTTTCTGTTATAGTGATGGAATATTATATAGCAATGAAAACGGAACAAATAACTGCTATAAACAACACTATGGATAAGTCTCAAACAATTTTGAGTGAAAGAAATCAGACACAAGAAAGTGGGGGAAAGACTGATGACTCCATTGATCTAAAGTTCAATAACGGGCAGAAGTAGAACATATTGAAGAAAGTCAGAAAAGTGGTTCTCTAGGTGGGTAGTGACTGAGGGGGTACATAAGAGAGGCTGATAATGCCCTAGATCTTTATGTAAGTAAAGTCTACGTGGACTACTCACTTTGTGAACTTATCAAGTTATGCATTTCTGTACATTTGTTTTACTATAATGTTTTAAAAAATGAGAGTAAATTTAATTTGGATTCCAAAATAGAACAAAAAGAATATGGAATCCTTTAAGAGTTAATTTTAAACTCTGGTTTTTCAGAAAGTCCCCTTACTTTCTGACTTCTTAAGCTTTCGGGGGGAAACTCCCTGTAACTAACAAGTCCTCATGACAATATTTGCTGGAAAGTATACAGGAATAATTGTATTTTGAGGCTCTGTGTTGAACGTATACTGGCACGCTTTTTATGGAAAGAAGTTGGAACAACACACATCAAGACAATTAAAAGAAATATATGCTATTTTACTCAATAATTTTCCTCCAAGAATTTATCTTAAACCAATATCTCAGTCAAATACATAAGAACAAAAAAAGAAAATGTCTTGAAAGCAATACTTACAATTGGCGTCCCAAAAGGAATGTAACCTGTGTGAGGGGCGAAAAAACAATCAGGTCTTGTACTCTCACCCCACTCTGCCTACCTACCTCTCGACTTAGATATCAGAGGAGACATCTGGGCTTGGTCTTGTCGATGGCCCAGATGAAGGTGCTCAGGTCAGACAAAAGCCACTTCCAGCCCCCACGCCTTTTCCCAGCTCAGCCAGCCCCAGGGCATAGGGTTCCCCTGTGTCTCCCAACCTCCCTCTCTCTGTTCCCCTTTGACCAGACAGTTTTCACATTGAAAGGGCCATGCCTGAAGGCAGGCTGCCCACTGCTGGGGCCCCACCCCTCTATGGAGTCCTCCAACAAATTCCCCTGTGAGGCAACAGCTACTGCCTACATACACTTCACAGCCCTGCATGTCTCTGAAGGCCTGGAATGGCCTCCTTCCCTCAGCTGTGTCTTTCCAGCACACCTCCCTACTTCCCTAGCATTGTGGTCACTTCTGGGAAGGAAAATTCACTACCCACCTGAGATGTGCCCCTCTAAGCACCAGCGCGCTTTGAGCTCTGCAACCCTCACTAGACATCCTCAGCAGAGCAGGAGGCCTGGTGTGATGCTCGGCCAGGCCCAAGGCGCCATCTCCCCTACACTGCAGAAAGCTCCCCTGTTGTCCCCACTGGGCAGCCTCATGCACCAAACTCTAACTCATCGCAGCCAGTCAGCTGGTGGCCAGATTGCAGATCATCACGCTCCAACATGAGCAGCAGAGCTACAGCCAAAGCAAAGATTCCCTGGAATGTGGGTCTGGAATGTGGGTCCTGTGCATCATGCTCCCACTGCAGCCCTCTGGGGTGAGGTCCAAAGTCTGATCAGAGCCTCAGAGGAATGCTTGACTCAAAAAGGTGGAGTGTTAAGAGAAGCTGGGCTCAGAGTGAGAGCTTGCTTTCGCATTACAGGGCCTGGGCGCATCCACAGTCATGGCTACCAGTAGCATTTGGCTATTCCTCTCAGCAAAGCCAGAGGATCCTGGGTGCTAACTGCCCCAGTTTGCACCATGATGTCCTATGGTTGTTTCTTCGCTGGCCCCCTTGAGGTGTAGAGACCCTGACTAATCCACTAGACTGAGAGCACCCACTGCTAGAGGCACTTCCTGCATCCACCTGAGGCCTTCCCAAGGCAGAAGCCAGCAGGCCTCCCACCCCACCCTGTAACTCAGGAGGGAAGTGCCCTCAGAACTACATGCAGAGCACATCACCCCCTGGGAATGTGCGTCCCAGTGGCCTCTATGCTGTTAAGCCCAGACACACAGATCTGCCCTCTAGCGACTGAGCAGGAACTCCTGGAGGTCAAGATCTTACATCCCCCCTCTGCCCACTGGTCTCATGCCTTCCTGTGCGTGAGCAGTGCAAAACACAGTGTGCACATTCTGAAGGGCAGCTCAGTTAACAGCAGGATCAGAGAACAGGGAAAAGTTGCAGATTAATTGGTTGGAAGGGTGAGCAGGGAGGAGGACTTGGAAGGAGAAATGCAGAACACTCAAGTCAGAGAGGAGTCAGGGCTTGCTGGCAGCAGGGGTCACCCGAGGATGCTAAGAGTATATAATCTGGGGTGGGCACCGACTCACCGGTGGAGCCCTCTACCGCATCCCTAACGGCTCAGGCAGAGAAGCAGCTGGCACGTTTTTTGAAGCGCCATGATCCAAAGTCCTGGCCAGAGTCTTATATGGTTGAGCCAAGGTGAACATGTGGATGCAGATGCAGCCATGTGTGTAATAGGCTCCTTCCCTCCCCAGGCCAGCACCTCTGGATGCTCTAGAGCCATGACCACAGTCAGAAGCTTTGGCTGGCACATCCTAAAGGGTCCCAGGGGCTTACCTGACATTCTGAAGGGCATGAAGATCTTCTCATTGGTGTCTGGGTGTAGAATAGCCTGGCAAGAGCCGAAACAAAGCACAGGGTGACAGTGGAGTAGCGGGGAGGTGAGGAAGGGGAGGGAGGGAGGGGGGCAGGAAAGGAGAGCCCCCCATCCCACTCCCAGGAAGACCCAGAGTCTAACCTTGCCTCTGGCTGGTCAGTTCTTTCCCACCACTCAAGGTCAGGGAAAACAAAAACACCGGTGGGTGAAAAACAGCACTTCTCCTCCTGACTAATCCACACAGCTGAAGGCAGGGGCGAGCAGAACTGTCTCCCTGCATGCCCTCTGTCTCCCGAGCCTGGCAGAGCAGGCAGGTAATCAGGACTTGGGGAAAGGCGGTCACAGGGAAGGAGCTCAGCAAGTGAGGGAAAGGCCAGTTGGCCTGAGCTCCCATTTCTAGCAACTCAGGCCATGGGTGCTGGGGAAGAAAGAAGGAGAAGCAGCCAGGGGCGAATGAGAGGGAAGAGGCTGGGCATCCACAGCAATGACAGGAGGGTCTTAGGTGGGTTGCTGGGGCTGGATGGGACAGGGCCCAGGAGAGTGTAGAGAAAGGATAGAAAAAAATTCAAAATGGGATTACCTGCTTGATTTTCTGTGCACTCCAGAGCTGGAAGGAAGGGAGAAGAGGAAAGGGAAAGAAAGAACAAAAATGAAAAACATTTATCAGTTTAATGTCTCAAAGAAGCCGTTTCTAACCAATGGGTATAGCCCAAAGGGCACAGGAGTCAAGCTGTCACTGTGTCCCAGCCTGGCAGCTCCCTTGGGGTGTGGCACCAGGATCCCAGAACAGCAGAATTAGGGGATGTCATATAGATCATTTAAACCAGGGTCTCAACTCTGGCTGCACTTGAAAATTCTTTCAGTGTTTTTCTAAAGTCCCTAGTTAACTCAATGGCACCACCAAGGTAAGAACACTAGATTTAAGTGGCGTTTCTTCACTTGTCTCCCAGAAGCACTGGAGGCAGTATAATGTGATTTTTTTTTTTTTCAGAGCCAGACAGATTGCTTGGATTCCTGCTTTTTTCTCTTTTATCTCCAAGTCTCAGTTTCCTCCTCTGTAAAATAGGGAGAATAACTGTACAGCTAATTCTGCTGCAGAGGGAATGTGAAAGTGCTGTGAGCACAGAGTAAGTGCTTTATGAGGGCCCGCTGTCTTAGATGCTCTTATTCCTATTGTTGTCAGAAGAAAGTTGTAGGGAGAAGAAAGATGCTTTTAAATGCTTTCTAGCACAGCTTGGGGACAGGCCAGATAAACAGAACAACTTGTAGATTCGTTCAAATGATATAAATATTACATTTCAATGAATCTAAGAATCATTGATCTTAGGACACACTATTATGCTCTACTAAGAAAGAAAACCATGACATAATGCTAAGGCCCCCACCAACTAAAATCATCCATTTAAGAGATGTAATAAAATAGGCCTTCTAGAATTGAGACACATGGTAAATAAAACTTTACACTGTGGACCAACCAAAGGCCAGTATTGTGATGGAGAAGGAGGGTACAAAGTGAGAGAGAAGATGTGGCTGGCAGCTGATGTTTCAGGTTTTATAGTAGGATAGTTCCGTTATGATTCAGTTACTAACACTGTCGTCTGGACTGAGTTATACTGCAGAAGGTACTGGGTAGCAGAAATCATAGTTTTGAAATTGGTATATAAAGTTTATGGATCTTACTCTAATCAGAGTCCCTCAAATTTTTACTTGCTATAAGTATATAATCATTAGAGCTACACTTATTCTATATGCATTTCAAACATATTTTATTATCTGCCATTCCAGACCCAGAATATAAGAAGCAATAATTTTTTTAAAATAGTAACTAGGGATCAGAGGGGACTGTAAAGAGAAAACCCATATGCAGAATCACAGCTAGTCAAAGGAGGTACATAAGAACATGACAGCAGAGAGAACTTTAAAAGTGATTAAAGGCCAATTCTCTGCCATGGATTACCACACTTGTAATCCATGGCCACATCAGAGTCCCTCAAGTTCAAGGACTGTCTCCTCCACTCCACCTAGGGAGCAACGATGGCAGAGTCTGGCTGATCAGCAAAGGCTGAAGCTCAAAGAGTGTTGCAGGCAAGGCCAGGAACCCAGCGCACCTCCCATGACAACACCGTGCACGGGATCCTGGCGGGCCAGTGCCATAGGTAAGAGCAATGGTACAGCCTCACGCGATAAATCCACGGTTTTCTATTCTGCTGAGCGCCTTCCCTCCCATTAACTATCTGACGTGGACACTCCAAAACATGTTTCCATAGAAGAGAGAGAAAACCAAAGCGGGGGGCCCCATCTAAGGTCTCAGAGATGGAGTCAGAACTACAGCTCATGATCTCTGACTCAAATTCATTCACCCATTCATCCTCATCCATTCATTCATTCACTCACCTTTGGGCAACAAGGGCTTCGTGTCAGACACACTTCTAAGGGCTTTGGCATATTAACCAATTTAACCTCAACAACCCTCAGAGGCAGGGACTAAGAGAGCACCCATTTGGCCCTCCCTGGTGGCGCAGTGGGTTAAGCAACGCACTATGAAGCAAACCGCAGCCACTGCCCATGAGTTCGAGTTCGATCCCTGCCACTGCCCGAGAGATGACCCACATGGCGCGGCAGACCTCTCCTGCCTGGCCCGCTGCTCCCCTCAGCAGTGTCTTTCAGTCGATCTGCCTGTGCTGTTCCCCACTCTGTCTGGTGAATCCTCTCACCACCCCCCACACCTCTGGCCTGTACCCCAGTGCTTGCATGCATAAATAAATAAATCTTTAAAAAAAAAAGAGAGAGAGAGCACCCATTTTATGGTGTCATGGACTCAGTTATGGAGACTGAGTCCCAGGAGGTTAAGCAAAATGGCCAAAGTCCCAGAGTAGCAGCAGTATGTGAACCGCCCTGGGATTTCAGCTCCAGGGTCATAGGCACCAGTCCCTGTGCTCACAGGCTTCTCACACTGTTCTGCCACCGCAGGAATGTCATATATTTGAAGATCGTCCAGTGTCAGTGCACAGAGCAGTCTCACTCTTTCTAACAGAGATCTTGAACGAATACGGTATAAACAGGACCCCACTAGAGGACTTTCAGACTATTTCCCATCTTTTTTTTTTTTTTTTTGTGGTAAAATAGACATAACATAAAAATGCTCCACTTTAACCATCTCTAAATGGCACATCTCAGTAGCATTAAGTCCATTTACAAGGCTGCACAGCCATCCCCAATGTCCATCCCTGGAACATTTTCATCTGCCCCAACTGAAACTCTGTCCCTAGTAGGCACCAATTCCCCACTCCTACTCCTCACTGCTAGCACCCACCACCCTACGTTCTGTCCCTATGAACTTGACCACTCTAGATACTTCACATAAGCAGAATCTTTAGTGACTGTCTGATCTTTGGCTATTACAGCCATGTGCCAGTGAGTTTCCCTGGTGTTATCCTTATTGTATCATCAGCATTTAAAGAAAAAGGAGAAACATGCAGCTGTCTCTGACAGGACGTAGAAGAAATAAATGACTGTTCAAGAGAGCGGAAATGGGCAATTGAGTGCCAGGAAAGGGAGACTTGCTTTTTATTCTCTGCTTTTTAAAATATATCTCTAGAACTGTATCGATTGTTTATATATTACCTAGAGTAACCTCTAGAAACATAGAAATTGGGTACACAACTTCTAAGCTCTTTATTGAGCCCTATGGCACAGACACAAACTACTAAACATCCAAAAATCCCATGCCCCTTTCTTCAGAGTAATAGAAAGATGCATCTTCCAGAGTAATAGAAAGGTGCATCCACATTGCATTCCCCAAGCTCGACACCTAGACTTATCCATGTGCCTTAGTCCCCCAGTGGCATCGGAGGGGAAGTGAGATGTGCCTTTCCCCGGCCAGTGCTCCTCCTCCCACGAGTCAGAGCAGGGATATGGCCACAGCCCAACCTGGGCCATGCAGATGTCCAAGGAAATGGTGGAGAACATGATGGAAGGAGCCTGGGTTCCTGAACAGTCCCCCGGAGCAGAGGCACCTGCCCCCGGGCACTTGGACTGTTTCAAGGGAGAGAAATAAACTATCTTATTTGAGGTGATGTATTTTGGGATCTTTTTCATGAGAGCAACACATATAACCCTAGAATAATCCGTGCCTTAAAAAATATCAGGGAAGCCTTTTTAGAGAAGAGAGGGAGGACTGCAAGCTAAGATAGTATTTGAGGCTCATCTCTGGCATCTTGTAATGCTCCAGCCTCAGGAGATTTGGGGATGAGGTAGGAGGAGTATCTCTATTTTAAACTAAAATTCCTAGTCATGACCTGATCTCCTTTGGTCCACCCTGTCTCTGGGCTGCAGCAATAGTGTTCAAGGTCACCGGTTTTGGTACAAGCTTGACCGCTAATTTGCATGGAGTTCCTGTGCAAGTTACCTCGTCCCTTAGACTGACATTGTTTTTAGAAATAATCAGGCAGGAGAGGGGCAGGAGGTGTAAGCTAGCCTTGCCAGGAAAGGAGCATGGGATTTTTGGGTGGTTAGTAGTTTGTGACTGTGCCATAGGGCTTAATTAAGAGCTTAGAAGTTGTGTATGCAATTTCTATCTTTCTAGAGGCAGTGCCAGACCCAGCTTGTAGGAAGAGCAGGACAAGAGCCTGGGTCTCATTCCTTGGGTCTGGGCCTTCACCTGGGATCTTCCAGACCTATGAGTCACATGTTGGGTGCAGAAATGGCAGCAGGTACCGCCCACAGGCCAAGAACTATTTGTGCGTTTGAAGTTTCATGAGCCAGTTGTACAAAGATCATCCTAGGATGGAAGGCATTTGAGGAAGGGCCAGAAGAGATGCAGTGGACAGATTGCCCACACTGGCTGGGACCAGGAGCCTCTGACACCTCATCAGCCCTCAGAAGCAGCTCCACATTGAACTATTAGAATGCGAGGTACGACCTGCTCACCTTTGGGACTCAGCCCTTCTCCTCTGTGTCTCTGAATGAACATATGAAAATGTGCAGCCCCGGTCCCTTGGGACTCACCGGCTGCAACAACAAGCCAGTATGAATGTGTGACTTTGGACCTTGCTGATTTCTCAGCCTGGGGGATGAGGATAGAGAATGTGGGGGAAGCAGGCTGGAAGAGAGGTGGGTGTGACATGCAGAAGTTTGCTGGCTTCAGAAACGACCAGTCTCTCTGCTGAGTTGCCATCTCAGTCCATTCAAACCCTGCTGCACTGGCCAAGATAGGGGAGCAGAAGTGGGTCCCAAACAAGCGTGGAGGAGAAAGCAGGAGATGGGCCTTCCAGCACCAGACCCCAGACCGAGGAGTAATTTCTTAGGCCCCTCCCATAGTCTAGCTGGCTCCCCTCCCCTGTGCCTCCTTCCAAGCTGCTTCCCCAAACCTCCCAAGGCAGCAAAGACAGAGCCTATTTAAAACAACCTCCAGAAGGTAATTAAACGGAGCCTGAAGGGGATCCTTCTGTAAAGTGAAGGATGCCTCCATGAAACAAAAAGAATCTTCCAAATTTATCAGTTGGGCCAATCCCATTATTCTCCTCCATTAATGCTGTTGCCATGGTAACTCCCAGGTAATGTGCACATGTGCAAGTCTATGTGGGGTGAAGGCACCCCCAATTCCGTAGATACAAGAGCAAAGGAAGAACTTCCCCCAGTTCTGCAGCACAGCCACAGCAGGCACGACTCACTCAGCCTCTCTCCAGCAAGACGGGCCCCCTCAGCAGTGTATTTCAGCAGATCTTTCCATTCTGCTCCCCACTCTGTCTCTGGTGAATCCTCTCACCCCCACCCCTCTGGCCTACTCCCCAGCTCTTGTGTGCATAAATTAACAAAACAAATCTCAAAAAAAGGGACAGGCCCAGAGTCAAACCAGGGGTTGACTAAAGCTGTGGCTCCACCCAGAGCAGAAAGCAGGGGCACTGATCTCTGCTAGAGCAGTGATTCTTAACAGTAGGGCAGTTTTGCACCAGGGGACATTTGGCGATGTCCAGTTGTCATGATTTTGGAGGGACTGATGCTGACATCCAGTAGGTAGAAGTCAGGGATACTGCCGAACAGTTTACGGCTCACAGAACAGCCACACACAAGGAGTCGTCTGGCCTCACACCCCAGCTGTGCCGAAGCTGAGAAGCCCTGGAGCAGAGGAGCAAGCGGTGAAGGCATGCGTTCCCAGACTACGCTGACTGCCAGACTGGAACAAGGGTGCAGGTGGAATGGGGAGACCACCCGGGAGGCTACCAGTGACCCAATCCAGAGACGGATCTGCAGCCTCCAGCATGACACGAAGGTCACACAAATGCTTCAACATGGAGCGCTTGCCTGTTCTATGCAAATGGTGAGGGACAACCTGAAGGTGCCCCAGAGGGGAACAGTGCAGATCAGGGTCTCAGAAGTCTAAGGCTAAGGGTCAGATTAGGCTAAGGCTGTAGGGGGGTCAGCCAAGCCTTCCCTTCAAAGCCTCTGACAAACATGCTGACACTCATAAAAGACTTGGGGTGCAAGTATTTTTAACTCAGCATTTTCTCTGCTATTTCCAGCAAAGCCCAAATACAGCTGACCCCATTTCCTTTCTGCCAGAGGAGACTTGCAGGATCTCTTGCATCCCAGCGGCCCTTTCTCCTTGGCAGGGTGCAGGAGGAGATTCACCCTGCAGGGGGCCTCCGCACGGCAAGGCCCATGTGTCACGCTGGGTGCAGAGCAAGCAAGCTGCTTCCCAGGCTCTGGGGACTGTGGAAGGACAGAGAAGAACCGCCACTCAGAAGCCTGCAGTGGCCTCCAGACACTTGCTCCTCCCTCCTGACACCCCAGTAGCTTCTAAGTTGGTTTCCTTAAGAGTACTTCCTCCTCCCCCTCCGCCTGGCACCCCACCAGATGGACCCTACCACAGTACACTCGATGCTGCGCCCTTGCTCGAGAGCTTACAGTAGCTTCCTCTTGACCCACACAACACATACAACATCGCTGTGTGGGTTTCAAAGACTTTCACAATCTGGCCTGTAACTTCCCAACTTCCTCTCCAACTTTCTCCCTCCCCTCCATTTCCTCCCTCTTCTCTTCCCTCCCTCCCTGTCAGTTCCTGTCTGTGACTTACAAGGAACATCCCTCCCACTACCTGGGGTCTCTCCATATAGTCCACATTAGCTTACCCTTCAGGGCCTGCTGTGTATCCTTCCACAAAGCCTTTCTCATCACCTGTGTTTTAAGAACTTTCTCCCCAAAGGGGCCTCCCGGGTGGCACAGTGGATTAAGCACAGCACTGTGAAGCAAACAAAGGCCACTGTAGTACCAGTTAGATCTCTGCAGCTGGCCTGGGAGGGGACCCACATGGTGGAGCAGACCTCTCCTGTCTTGCTCCCTGCTCCCCTCAGCAGTGTGTTTCAGTCAGTCTGCCTGTTCTGTTTCCAACTCTGTCTCTGGTGAATCCTCTCACCGCCCGCACCTCTGGCCTATACCCCAGTTCTTGTATGCATAAATGAAAAAATAAATAAATACTTAAAAAAATGTTCTCCCCATGAACTTCTACCTGCCTTACCCATGGCTCCAGCAGCTTACCCAGCAGCCTGGCCTCTACCACCGTGGTGTTTGACTCACCATAGGTGCTGAGAGCCAGCTGGTAAGGGCAAGAACCAGGGTGTATGCCGACTTCCCCAGTGCCCAGCCACCTCAGCACCTTTTACACACCGGTGCTCAGTGAGTGCCCACAGCCTGGCCTGACAGTGTAACCTCACAGGGGTAACTGAGCTAAGAGGCCTTCTCAGACACCAAGCTCCTCTGACCGCCCCTGCAGCCACATTTGTGAACATTCCTCACTCTGCCCCCAGCTTTGTGCACATTATTCTATCCAGTGTCTCAACTCCCTTCCAAATCCACCTTCAGAGAGTAAAAGACTTCCATTTGGATTTCATAGATCCTGGCCTGTGTGACCTTAGGTGAGCAGTAAACCTCGCTGAGCCTCGGTTGTCTGGCCTGTAAAACTGGACAAGCAGTGGTCCCTACCAAATGGGGCTTCTGGGAAGATCAACAGAGATGAAATTTGTAAAGTGCTGGCACCTCGTGTGGTGCCTGGCTCCCGGCAGGCGTGCACTCAGTGGTGATTCATCATCCTGGAGGGGTCTTCCCTACTTGACCCACCCATGTCCATCCACAGCAAACCACCCAGTAGAGCCCAGCATGTAAAGTGCCAACAGCAGAGCCAACGTCCAGAAACTCAGCTGCCTGTGCTTACATTCTGCTGTCATCTCTGACCATCTTTCTTAGCTGATCGTTACAGTCCTTATGAGGGTTTTCAGTGCATCGTTTCTATTTGTCAAGCCCAAAGAGTAAATTACACTATTTTTATTTTATCCTGTGGACTAATTACTCATCGGTGTAGCAAACCTTTCTAACAGGTTAACAGTTGCTGAAGGAGCTATCAGTCACCCACTACAGAAGAGCAAGCCAAAGCCATCAGGTGTGAACACACTAGCAATCCACGTGCACACTCCCTCTATGCAACATGGTAGCCAGAGGGCAGATCAGATAACAGGCTGATGAGGGTCACTGGCCTCCACATCCAGACAAGCCTGCAGGCATCTCGATGCAGCCACGGGCTTCTGATTTGCATGCCTGCAAGAGGAGCTCGAAGCAGGCACGGAGCCCAGGATGCGGCTGCTGTCCAGACTGAGATCAAGAACCGCCCCGGGCTCTGCAGGCAGCACAGACATGACCATTGAGCAGGGCCGGTCTGGACCAGAAACGGGGGACTGGCCTTAATTCCAAACTGCTGAGGCTTCCTCAAACCCTGAGCTGGCCTGTCTTCACCCACCCCTTAGTTCCTGTGTCTCTGGAGGCCAGAGTGGGGCATGGCTTTCCAGAGGAGACCCAGGGAGGGAAGCACAGCGAGAGGCAGGGGAGTCAGGAGGGCAGAGGGAGGGAGGAAGAGAGAGGACCTGCTTATTAGAGGGATGGAGCAGCAGACTCACCCAGAGCACCGTGCTCCCCAGTCACCAGATGGACACTGTGGGCATCACCAACACCAGCCAGAACCGAGAAGCAGGGCTAGTGCCAAGTCCCTGCTCCCACCCCCAACTCTTTTCCTCCCCTCCTCCTGGCACCCTGGAGATACAAGGGGGCTTTCAGGACAGAAAAACAAAGGAGGCCCAGGAAATAGGACAAGCAACTTTAAGTTACAGAAGGAAGCAAAGGGAAACGTGGCCTTATTCCCCAAACCCTGGGAGCTAGAGGAGTCCCAACAGGCCCGTTAGCAAGGGCAAGACACAGGGGATTTGGGGCCAGCGTCCAAAAGGGTTCAGAGCCTGAACCTACTGCTGACAGATTCGAGAGGAACTGCAGGGTCTGAGGACTATTTCCACCTGGGGAGGGGGCGTATCAGGTCAGGCCACCCAGACTCCTCAGTGCCCGTGGCTGGGAGAATTGCTGTGCTTGGGTATGAGATCACAGCCCACCCACCTGCTGATGTTTGCCCCAACTCAGCAAGCAGTGAAGATCCTGAAGATGCACCCTGCCCAGCCAGGCACTGCAACCATCCTGCTCACTCCCGGTCACTGGCACATTCCTTCGCCCTTCACTCAGTTGCTGGCTGCAGCTGAGCTCACTCACCTGTCACTCCTCTGGAGGGGCTTGTTCTGTGCTCACAATGTGCTTCCTCATCTAGAGTGCTCCTGCTCCAGCACCTCCTCCTCACCAGCCTCTTCTCCTTTAAATCTCAGGTGAGAAATCGCTGCCCGGCACCCCTAGTCTAGGATTACCATTTCCTCTGCTAGTCTACAGCATCACATTTTTTCATTCTCTTGCTTAGATTCTTGGGGATCCAAGAGGCACTATCTCACCCGCTTCTTCTTGCTCTCTTGCCTACTTCTAGTACTAACCCTGTTCTGATACATGATGACTGGGGAGGACTGAGGGCTAAGCCACCTCACCCAGAAGTACCAGCCAGCACTAGTGCATCTTGTTGGCAGCAGAAAGCTGCAGCATGGACTTTGTACGTCAAAGCACTGAAAGAAGACAGGGCAGTGCCTTAGAGTTACCAGAAGGGAGAA
This sequence comes from Galemys pyrenaicus, assembly GCA_019455555.1. NCBI lineage: Eukaryota > Metazoa > Chordata > Mammalia > Eulipotyphla > Talpidae > Galemys > Galemys pyrenaicus. The sequence goes on from JAGFMF010011626.1 coordinate 3,154,012, forward strand.
ACAAACTACAGAGGAGGGGGGACAGCAGCAAGTTTCAGGATGGGAAATGAATAGATTTTTTTTGTAACCAATCTCGCAGGGGGAAGGAAGCATCCCTTGCAGAGGGCATGCCAAAGGAGCCAGCAGGTCAAGCTCAAGACTTGGCGGTATCAGGTACCATGGAAAAATAGTTATTCAAAGGGCTAAACACAGAGGATTGGTTCAAAGTCTGTACTCAAAAGTTGGAGAATAGGGCCTCCCCAGTGGCACAATGGGTTAAGCCATGCACTATGAAGCAAACTGCAGTCACTGCAGCATGAGTTTGATCCCTGCTGCTGGGGGGGGGGGGCACGCAGGGAAGGGGTGGGGGGCACGGGAAGGGGGAACCCACATGGCACAGCAGACCTCTCCTGCCTTGCCCACTGCTCCCCTCAGCAGTGTGTTTCAGTGGATCTGCCTGTTCTGTTCCCCACTGTCTCTGATGACTCCTCTTACCCCCCACACCTCTGCCCTACCCTAATTCTTGTATGCATAAATAAATAAATATTTAAAAAAAAAAGGTCGGAGAATACCCAGGCTTTCCCTGCATGGAAGGGTGACACTTATGACCCTCACCTGTGTCCCCCAGATGTGGAGGTTTATCAACCTTCCAGGAAAACTGAATCCAAGTGACTGACTTCAGATTTTGAAACACAAGCACAGTGGAGGGTGGGAGCCGATGAAGCTAAAAATCAGGAAATTCATGAAAGTGTGTTAAGTGGATATTGTTAAGTGGGACTCTAGACTCCTTCCCCTACTTGGCTTCTAGAACGCAGAGAAATGAGATAACACAATGTTCACAGAATAGGAAGAGGATTCTATAAAAAAGAGTAAAGAAAAGAAATAATTAAAATAGCCCTCAGAAATTAAAATTATACTAAGCTGTTGAAAATAAGCTCAAGAAAATTTCCTGCAAAGCCAAGCAGAAGGACAAAGTGGTGAAACAGAAGAGGAAAGAAAGATAAAGAAATCTCAGTGTCACTCTAATAGGAGCTTCAAAATAAGAGGAAAACACCAAATAAACATAAGAAAATTTGCCAGAACTAAGAGACATGAGTCTTCAGATTAAAAGGGGTCACCAGGAACCCCAAATAATTAAATTTAAGAGAGATGGCATTGTGACATAGAAGGGTGATGCTTATGACTCTCACCTGTGTCCCCCAGATGCTGGAGGTTTATCAACCTTCTGGAAAAACTGAATCCAAGTGGCTGACTCTAGTCCCACTGGCTCTTTCAGCATGCTCTCTGTAAGAGATGCTTCCTTCTCTCTGCTGGATCGTTTACTAAAAATGTTTTCATTTTCCCAAAGAGAGAAAACTGGTCACTTGTAAAAAATCTGGAATGAAATAGCATCACATCTTCCACAGCTTTACTGGAAGAGAGCAATGTCTTCACAATTCTGAAGGAAAATTATTGTCAACCTAGAATTTTCTCCTCATCCAAACTATCAATTAAGGCTGAGTGCAGAATTACAATTTTTCAGACCTAAAACAACTAAAATTTTTCTTTCCACTTACTCTTCTTTTCAGGAAGCTATAAAGTAGGGTGTTCTACAAAAATGAAAGTATACACCGAGAGGAAGTCCTGAAACTGGAGACACTGGGCTCCAGAAAAGAAAAAATGGAACTGAAGCGTCTTCAGATTGAAAAGAAGCATTGAAAACATCAGACGATTGCTAGAGAGCACCAAAAGAATTAGCGACAATAGAAAGAAAAATGAGCCAATTATTAACTCCAGATAAAAACATAAAGTTGAAAGAGAGAGGAAATATAATCGGGACACAATCAGTTTGACTCTGCAGTAAATTTTAGTTATATAATTATGATAATAATGAATACTGAATAACTATAGACCGCAAAACCATGCTAACTCTGTTGGGAGAGTGATGAGAGTAGGAGCGGGAAGTACATTTAGCGGTGCAGATAATAAGACAGATGACTCCTCTACTACCATAATGGAATTTACAAAAGAACTAGTTGAGAAATGGCAGTATAGATAAGCATATTTCTTTAAAATATAGTTTTCTATCTGAAGACACAGTTAAAAGTATTAGCTTCTGGGGAACAGGAATGGGAGTTGGAGAGAGATAGGGCAACATTTCTCCTGATGGAAAAAAATACTAAATTTTTAGTATTATTTGACTTATCAATCTATGATCGCATTATTTGAAAAGCGTGAAATTATTTTTTTAAAGAATTTTTAAATAAAGCTTATGAGCAAAAGGAAAAACTTTGGCATATTAACCACCAGTCTTTATAGTCATTAAAATCACCCTACACAATCTGCCCCTTCTCCTCTCCCAAACCAAACACAGCTTGACCCACAGGGCACAGCAGACCTCTCCTATGTCAGCCGCTGCTCCCCTCAGCAGTGTACTTCAGTAGATCCACTTGTTCTGCTCCCCGCTCTATCTCTGGTGAATCCTCCCACCCATCCCCACACCCCTAGCCTACACCCCAGCTCTTGTGCATTAATAAAATAAAAGTAAATCTAATTTTAAAAAAATGAAATTACAGTGTCTTAGCCTAATCACTATCATCATCTCAGTCTTCCCCACCCTCAACCTGAACATTTGTATAGCTGTATGCTGGCAAATATGTGAAAATCAGTTTTGGGACAGGAATTTATAGCATTTGCCAATTTCCATGTTGTGAGTACTCTGCTTGTGGCTGATTTCAAGCTATCACTGTGATCTCACTGAATGTGGACTTGGGGTGGGATGCACATCAGCTTTAACGAGCCACTGCCTATAGCTTTGTGAAGCTTTATCACCACCAGCCCTGGCTACTGAAGAAACCCGAAGATCCCCTCTGAGGAACAGAAAGAAGCCCACGGTGGTAATAGGTGGGAATACTGAAGGGAAGCGACAAGGTTCTGGCTGAAGAAGAGGGGTTGTGAATTTGCCACTTTCTCTCCTCTCCCCATTTTCAACAATTACCTGCTCGTTGGTGACCCCAGGGCGCAGGGTCCCATGCTTGTAGTCCTCCAGCAGCTGGACTGCCTCTCTGAGACGTCTCTGCAGGGGAAATAAAAAAAAAAAAACGTTGAGAAACACAGATCCAGGGCTCTTGCAGCGTCTTCTCCCATGGCAGAGCATTGAGAGCATTAGTATCAACCAAGTCTGAAATATTCAGCACGTGAGGCCTGCCCTCCAGTTCATGGGGCCCGTGCGAAACAATAAAGACCACCCAAATGTCCTTCCGTAGGGGAAGGGCAAAAGGACAGCGGTATGATAATACTTGGAATATTATTTGGCAGTTTTCAAAAAGCGAAGTCATCTACATGTGATTCCAGGGCCATATCGCCAACATATTTTTTTGACTGAGAAAGCAAATTACAAATCCATATGATGCCATTCAATACACTAACAAACAAAACACATGCACACATAGAAAACAGTATTTTCCATGAGAATATTTATATGTGTAAATGTATGAAAAAGCTCTAGGAGAAGATCTGCCAAACTGGTGACAGGGGTTACACTGGGATAAGCAGAAAGAGCCCAGACTTGACAAGGAGTGTCAGAAGAAAATTTAATCTTAACTGTAATATTTAAAGTTTTAATATAGAACATATTTATGTAATACATATATAATTTCTTTTCAACATTTTAAAAACACTAGCAGAGATTTACATACTAAAGTACATATGGCTACAGTAACTGATAGGAAGACAGAGGGGAAAAAAGAGGATAGAATTATATGATTTTTTTTTTAAATTTTAAAAGCTAAAGAAACAGCAACAGTGATAGAAGGCAGTCTTTGTCTACCAAAAGATTTGTATATGAATATTCATAGCAGCAATATGCAAACAGTCCAAAATTGCAAACTCAAATGTCAATAGTATACTGGAAAAGTAAGTTGTAGTATCTGTACATGATGAAACATTACACAGCAATGAAAGAAACAAATAACATGCAACAAGGTGGATGAATCGCACAAACAGGTGAAAGAATTTATTTTCCAAAAATGACCAACCTAATATCTCCCACTCCATGTGCTCCATAAGAACCTTCCCACATCCCCATCAAGAAGCAGAGTCTAGGGCCTATCATTTACTTTTTGCAAAACTTTTATATTTCTGATAGTAGCTTGTTTGAAGATGTGCAATAAAAAAAATAATAAGTTACTTTTAAAAACACCAGGGGGGCCTCCCTGGTGGTGCAAGCAGGTAAGCACCATACTATGAAGCATCCGTAGCCACTGCAGCACGAGTTCAATCCCGGGCCAGGGAGGGGACCCACATGGCATAGCAGACCTCTCCTGCCTTTCCCGCTGCTCCCCTCAGCAGTGTTTTTCAGTCAGTCTGCCTGTTCCGCTCCCTACTCTATCTCTGAACTCCCCTCTCACCTCCCTGAACTCTGGTCTGTACCCCAGCTCATGTATGCATAAAAAAAAAAAAGAAGTAGAGTCTAGATCTACCCTCCACCCCCCAACCTTGATCCTGGGAGGCCTTTGTGACTGCCTCAACAATGGAGTATGGCCCACATGAGGGTAGGTCATCAAAATGCCTTGCCCTTCTGCCTTGTTCTCTTGGGAGGGTCCCCCAGCCTTTGAGCTTAGCCATCCTATATAAAGAAGCCCATGAGGCCTATGGAGAGATCCATGTGGCTAGGAACTGAAGGCCCAGTCCATAGCTTCAGCTGAGCCACCCGCTGACATCACACCAACTAACCCACCATGCAAATGAGCCCTCTTCAATCCACATTTGCCAGGGCTGCAAGGAGTATAGATGAAGCGCGCGCGCACACACACACACACACACACACACAGCCTTGTCCACGCTAAAGATCAGTGGGCAAAAGAATTGACTGTCATTTAAGCCACTAAATTTTGGGGTGATTTGCTATATAGCAAGCTTAATATGCATAAAGATAAGATGTCCAAGAGTATATATATATAAAGTGAAAAAACAGGCAACATTCACCATTAAATGTCACCTTTGGCAGGAGGTACTGACTCAGGAGGGGCGTGAGGGAAGTAACGTTCGATGCCTTATCAAAGTGGTGGTTACGTGGGCACAAGCATATGACACAATCCCTCAATATCCATAAGGGGACAGCAGTGATACACAGCAGGCCATCTCAGGGTCATGCAAGAAGCCCTGACTCAGCATGGGTCCTGTAAGGAGCCCCCTCCACACAGGGGAAGAAACAGGGCAGTTGCCCTGTTCTCATTCTGAGGGAGCAACACGGCAGGCTGAGGACAGCCACATTGCAATGGGAGTCCCTCGACTAAAGGAGGACACAGCACTAGGAAGGGCACCCACGGGGCAAAGTCATGTAGTTTGGACATGAACAGCCTCCTCCTGCACTGCACCTGCAGGTCTAACCACCACCCACCCAGACACGTGTGGGCTGTGGTGCCCACTGACCTACGTGTGAAGTGCCCCACACTGGTGCAGCCAGGAAGCTTCTGCCTTGGAGCAGCCGACCCCCCAAAGTCCTGCTCCTGCTCTTTCAAATGCATACGAGTTAATTCCTAAATTCCAGAGTCCCTTCCCAGAATTAATTTCCAGAGTGGCTGATAGCTTTGTGTTTGGGGACATCCTCCCCCCAATTAATCTAGGCTGTTTAGAAAAAATGCTAGGGGATGACGGAAAAAGCAGAAAACATCCTTTTAAATGACCTATAAACTTACCACAGGGAATAACGACTGCTAGAGCGAGAAGGTCTCCTTCTAAGGCTCGGTACATTTATTTTTGCAAGAAAAATCTTTCGACTACATGAGCAGTTTGGTATTTGAGCTCAGAGCTTAGACAGACCCTTACGATGCCTGCCCAGCACCTCCAGAGTCGCCTGGAGATGCCCAAACTCCCGCGCCCTAGCCCGCTTCCTCCCTCAGCCACAGTCTCTGCCCCACACAATGAACGCTCCACTTTCCGGGCTCAGTGGTGAATGGCCCCGTGTTCTCATTATTTTCCCACTCCAGGGATTCTCCTGAGTTCCTATAACAACCTGGCCAGATTCCATCTCATTTGACACGGCCTTCAAAGGGAGGCCTCCTACCACAAGGACAAGTTCCAAAGAGCCCCACCCTGGCACAGACGGAGGGAGAACTAAGCCCACAGTTCCTAAAGACAAGTCTGAGAATCCAGGACCGAAGGAAGCTAGAACGTGCTGTGTGCCACTGGCCCCGGGGCCCTCGGCCAGCCCCCTCAGCCCGCCCCCACACCACACACGACACACTGCAGAGGCTAAGACACAGGGACTGGAGGCCCCTCTTGTGACAGGCAAGGCCCCAGGACACTTGTGTGGGCAGTCCCTGAGGGCTGACTATTCTGGGACTGTCTTCCCACTGCAGAGAAGGGGGCCTTCTCAGGACCACTTCAGGGAAAGGAGGAGGGTTTCCTTACTTTAAACCCTCATCTCACCTCAATGCATTGTGAACTTGGTGGAAGAGCCCTGGGCACTCCAGGGGTGGGGAAAACAGGAGGCTGGTGGTACTGTGAACTTTGCAGGAAGTCTTTTCAACCAGGAACAAATCCGCAGTCAGCCCCTGAATGCAAAGACCATGAGAGGCGGGCTGGCCCAGAGACAAGCTGTGAGCACTTCTCTGGAACCTGGAGCCAGAGGGAGGGACAGCCCAGCTTGTGGCTTCCCAGACTCCAACACCAGCCTGCCTGAGTCTGGCTCAGCAGCCAGTGAGTGTCAGAGTGAGTCTCCTGGTATTCGACAGGGGCACAATCTCCAGGTCCTTCCAGAAACACAAGCACCTGGGTGGTGTGCTGCTGCAGCAGCAGTGAATTTAACAGAGGAGAATCCAGAGCCCTGAGGGAAAGGAGCAGGCAGCAGAGGTGGCAGTGGGCAGGTGGCAGTCAGAGAGTAGGGGGCCAGAGAGAGGAATGGGGATGCAGGGATGGGGGAAGGAAAGGGCACAACAAAGAAAGGCAGGGAAAGAGTTCTCAGGAACAAAACTAATCTTTTAAGGAGGGGCAACATAGGCCATTCCCAAACTAAATGCAACCTGAATGTAATCCCTGTTTGGCTAAGGGAAGAGGTCAAATGAGTTAAATATTCAATTTACTATAATGCTGTTTAGTACATTAAAAATATGACAGGAATGACAGAACCTGGCCAGAATGTGCATGTGAGAAGCACCCAGAAATATTCCACTCCCTTTTAGTAAAAGGACCACCCACTGTCTGGGTGGTGCCTGCACGCTCTGCCTCCTCACCTCCCCATGGGTCCACTGCACCTGGACACACTTCCTCCCTAACAGCCTGTCACTGTTTGCAGCATCCTTTAAGACTCAATGCTACCTTCTCCAGGAATCTTCCAGAAATGTTCTCTTCCTCCTCTGAAAAGTCCATTGAGCCCATGTCATCTGTCCGGTGAGGGCCAGTGAGCCCATGTCATCTGTCAGAGATTGTCACATTGGGGCGCAGGGTACTGGTTTTAGGTACCTTTGCAGGACCAGCAAAGCCATCACCAACACAAGGCACACACCATGAGCATTTAACAAAGATAATGATTGAGGCTGCTGGGGGGAGAAGTAGAGCGTACGGTCAAGGCTAGGAATCCAGGTTTCAGAGCAGCTGACAAAAGTCCCTCAATGGTCATACTAGATACAGAATCTCAGGACTCTAAGACCCTGTGTCCTAGACACAAAGGGTGTGGACAAGGAATCCCTTGCATGTGCACACATCTTAGATGTGAAACATCTAGGCCATTTTCTCTTTGAGACAATTGGGGCCAGAAAGGGAAAGGAATATCCTGGCCTGGGGTCACAGAGTGAGTGAGTGTCACCTAGGAACTCCAAGTCACTCAATCCCAGTTCCTGGCCATTTCCATGACATGTAGGCCTGGAAGACCCCCCCCCCCACCCGCCGCCAGCCCCCACTGCTGCCAGGCCCTGCCAGTCCTCCGGATAGTAACCTGGAGAAGGGCAGTCTCCCAGAGAAGCCACAACAATCTACATCCCCCCAAAGCTGATGTGTACTAGAATGGAGCACCCCAGGAAAGAAAAGGAAGGAGCTTCTTTACGCTCATTCAAAGCTGAGCCCATCCTGACATAGAAAAACTGAAAATCATATTTAGAAAAAGTGGGTACATTTGAAATATGGGCATTTCAGGAAAAGTGGAGCATTTGGGAGTCCTAAAATTTGTAGAACTTAAAAAAAAAAAAATCAAGGGCCAGGGAGAATGAACTGGCATGAGGGAATGGAGCAGGGGCAGCTGGCCAGGGCCAGCGGGTTGTATCCCAGCCGGCCTGGATTCTCTGTGCCTGATGGTTCTCATCTGGGCCAGCCTTGCATCAGTGAACAACAGGGGCCGCCATTCTTCCCGTCTCTGCAACCCTGACTCCAACCATTCCCATCGTGGCCCCGAAGTGGTAGGACTTGGGGACCAAGTCAATGATTTATGGGCGGGCAGAGCCCCAAGCCCTTCTCTTGTCTTTCCTCAGCCTTCCCTAGTCCCTGTTTGTTCCTGCTCAGCGGTCCCAGCAGCAATGGCTGGCCATGCTAAGATTGGTCCTTGGCTCCCACTCTGGGACCCCAAGGGAAGGGACACCAAGGACACGTGGGGAGAGGATTTGCACCCCCTAGGCTGACTTCTGTCACCATCAGAGCACCTCTGTGAGGTGAACCAGCACGATTCTGGCAACCCAACAGGTGGTACAAGCCTTTAAAAATAAACCTGCCACTATCCCGAGAGTTTAAAAACAATCATGACCTCCAGCTCAGATCCCCCTACTCTGGGGAATTTTTCTAAAACATAAATTTATCAGACATGAAAAGTGATAAGACTGTTTTTACAGGAAGGCACAAGATAGGAAACAACACATCTGTTAGACCTGAAAGTTGAACAGCGATGGCTATTTATACTCTAAGAGTGGGTTTTTAAAAATTATAAAGACTTGGAAATGAATGGGAAAAAACAAATAAAAATTTGATAGTCAATGTGGTCAATATCACAATGCCCCAAATGTATATATGAAAATGAGCAAAAATTTGAAATGCAAAAGGTACTGACAGTTCAGTAATTTTTAAATTAAAAATCCTTTAGTACTTTAGAGTTAGAATATCTGATGTTGTTTAGAATACATATAAATGGACACCTCACTCACTACTGAGAATATAAATTGATATGATTTTGGTTCAGGCTTGGGCAACTTGGCAATATATATCAAAAATCTTAAAATGGCATTCAGAAATTGCACTTCTAGGAACTTATCCACAGGAAAAGAGAAACACATGGACATTCATGTACAAGGAAATGTACGGCAGTATTATTTACAATAGAAAAATACTGGAAATCATCCAAGTGGTGGCCAACAACAGAAAAAATAGAATAGATTACTGTGCAGTTACTAAATACACTCTGAAACAACATTTATCCCAACAAAAAATGATAGTGATAAGCTTCATGGAAAAAAGAATACATGTCATGTATACCTAGATGTTATAGATGAGTCTATGTGTATCTATCACAGATATATACAAATGTATATCTGTTCTACATCTATTTTATGTACACGTATTTCTATGTTTATATACATATTTATATCTCACATATACACATATTATCTAAGCCACCCAACCTTTGTACGTATACACGGTGATTATTTCTGGCAGATGGGATAAAGAATATTTTATTTTCTTCTTTAGACTTTACTGTTTCCCCATATTTAGGGGTTAATACGAGAATCACATCCTCAGGAGGTACATCACATCAGCTGTTTCATTGTTAGTGATGTTCAGTTGGGCCACCAGGTTAAAGGGGCCTGCTCCCGGCTCCCCACTCGAACGGTGCCTTTTCAATTTATATTCTCCAGCATGGGCTTCGTTGAGAGCGTATGATTATCATGTTTCCCCAAAGTCTCTCATTCTATGGAAGTAGTATCCACTCATGATCCTGGCTGGAATCAGTTATATTTCAAATAACAAAACGGTTATTTCTTTTTTGGTGGTGTTGTTGCTTATTTTATCATAACCATAAACTTAACTCTCCAATCCAACTAGAGTTGAAAGGGGATAAGGAAAATGTGGTACTAACTGAACTGTCAGAAGAGCGTGAATACTATAGGATATTTCAAGCAGATGGGGGCCACGGGGTGATCTTCTGAGTTACAGAAAAAATGGTCTGGTGGCTAGTCAGTGTATTAGACCCGTCCACTTCAAAATGGTGATTGCCTTGCTCATATGGCCATTCCTGGACCCAAATCCCTCCATGGCTTCCACATCTTCACGCCCTCACTCACCCTTCCATGTTTTCCATCCTGCCAATCAGTCTTGGCAGATGAAAAACTGGAACGATTTGTTTTGGGTCCAGCATTTGCCACAGACAAGATGCTGGGACCTGGATGCTTCAGGATGAAATTCTCATCGTCGAGTTTCTCCCCTTTGATGAACTCACTGCCAGCGCCATTATGGAGTGTGACATCACCACCCTGGCACATAAATCCTGAAAGTAGGAATCTTTATAACCAAATCCTTTGTCCCCAGTGCTCAGAGCATGGTTTTCTGCTGCCTTTGAGACCAGCAAACAGCTTGAAGGAGACACGGCCCAAAGGCTTGCCCTCAGCAGCCATGTCCCAGAACACAGTGGGGCCCTCTGGCAGTGTCGGCCTCGGCAAGGTGGCCTGGTTTTCCCTCTATGTTTATCACTTGACATTCTTCTGTGCAGAATGCCTTCCCCTCCGCATTCTTAGTATTTCTACAGACTCACGGATTATATTTTTTAAAGATGATTTTTGCATACAAGAGCTGGGGTACAGGCCAGAGGTGCGGGCAGTGAGAGGATCCACCAGAGACAGAGCGGGGAGCAGAACAGGCAGATGGACTGAAACATACTGCTGAAGGCAGCAGCGGACGAGGCAGGAGAGGTCTGCTACACCATGTGGGTCCCCACCCTGGCCGGCAGCAGGGATCGAACTCGTGCTGCAGTGGCTGCGGTTTGCTTCATAGTGCGTTGCTTAACCCACTGCGCTACCAGGGGGGTCCCGACTCACAGATTATCATTATGATTATTATTATTCAATGTGTTATCCATTGCTTTTATTCATCTTAATGCTCAAATTGTCCCAGTGTGGCCAATGGAACACAGCTTTTCCTGCCGTTGTGTCTCCATCACTCCTTAAGCACTTTCTTACTTTCTGTGGGAACTCTCCTCACCCCAGATGTGAATTTGACCATCTTTCCAAGAAGATTTAGCTCCTTGAAGCAGTAGTGTTTAGAGAGCAAGAGCTGAGTGGTAAGCGTGTTCATCATTACCAGTGTCGTTGCTATGACGCCCATTCAGTGAACAGAGTTGTACACTGGAAGGTGAGACTGGATGTAAGTGTGTGCCTGTGTGCGAGTTCGTGTGTGTGTATGTGAATAAATCATGAGTTCACACTGATTCTTCCAAGTCATTTGTCTTTTCCCCTCCTCCATATTTCTATCTCCTATTCCCATGGTGAGAATCCTGGTTTCCAGCATCAGTATAATTACTTATTTATTCTATACTACACCCCATAACCTTTCTGAGTGGTGTTAGTAACACTGTTTCAGTTAGTCCTGTGCATACTTCAGGATGATAATCTAAAACACATTTATTCTGTTAAATAATGATTGAGTTTAGCTAAGTCCTTTCACTGTCGGTACATGATTAAAAGTAACTGAAATGTCAGCCGGTACTGCCTTGCCCCTAGCGCTAGATCCAGTATCTGTGTGCAAGGCCAAAGCTCCTGGTGGCTTCTTTCCCCACACTGACTCTGACATGCTGCACCCCCAACAGGAGACTCACAGACTGTCACACCACCCCGTCCCTGGATAATCCACACCGCAGAGATTTCCTGCGCCAGACATACCTTGCTGACAACTTCCCAGCACTGATGGTGGAGGAGGCAGAGGAGCGACACGTCACAGCTTCGCAAATACAGCAGGCACAGCCGCTCAAAAGAGCCTCTGACCTCCCATCTCAGCGAGTTGCTCACTCTCTTTCCCACCATTTCTCCCTCATCTTCCTTCTCTCTCCTCTCCCCTTTTAGAATCAAAAGGCATAATTTTTCTCCCTGTCAAGTAAACCAACCTCCTCCTCTGAAGCTCTGCTCAAGAAGGTCGTAGAACAAAGACAGCCTTCTTCCTACGAGAAATGACGGTGAATGAAATTCCCTCCGCCTCATTACACACACAAGGGCTGGAATCTTTGTAAAGCCCGGTCAGTTATAAATTGCAAACCAGTAGCTGCAAAACTCCCTCAAGATGAGTCTCTCCATTGACTCAGACGATGCCCTTTAGAACCGGGTCACCAGATGGCTCAAGTTACTCAGGACCTTTCCACCTTGGGAAGCTCTGGCTTCCAGAACCACCTCGAGAGCTGCACTCTCCTCCCAGCCATCAGGCACACAGACCTGTCCAGGTCTCCCCCAACTGGTCAGTCACTGCCCACGCCCCCTCCCAGGACACTGGCCAAAGGCCCTGGACAGCATTTTGTTAACACGAGCCATGGACTGTGGACTGAGCCCAGCAGGAGGGGGTGCCTAGTCCTCCTGGTAGCATCAGTTCATGGAAAAGGGGCTTAGGGAGACCTTCTTTCCTTCCCATGCTTCTTATTTTTCAATGATTCCATGCAAATGGCTTTGCTAAGCAAGCTGCCTGGACTAGAACCAGAGAAGTTCTGAAGGCCTGCCACTGAAGGGCCAGAGTATTTAGGGCTTAGGAGATCTTCTGTGGTGGAAGCTTTCTGAAAGGCCAGTGCATAGTGCCAGAAGCTGTCCCCAACCGGAGTGCAGGGGAGAGGAAGTGTGCAGCTCTTTCTGGGAAGCTTGTCAGAGTCTTTGAATATCTTTGAATGAAGGGAGAGAATATGAAATTTGAAGAATGTTCTAAAAGTACTGTTGCATTAGTTATTTTCTAGTCACTAAAGAGTGCTTTGATAATTCAATTACTGATAGGAGAAGCAGGCCAAAAATGGCTTAGCAAGGTGTAAAAATATTGGGGCCTCTCAAAATACAAGAGTTGAAAAGAGAATCCAGAGGGCAGGGAAGATCAGCCAGTAGAATACCTGAGCCCCTCTCTTCGCTGCAGACATGCAGGAAGAAGCCATCTAGGAGGTAACTCCCACATTTCACAGTACTAGGCTACTTCTCCAGGAACAATGGTTCTCAGCCCAGATACTCAGTAGGCCTCATGCTTCTTTCCTTCATGGTTTTCTTCTCCCAGAGCTGGTCAACTCCGTCACTGAAGCAAGCCAATGCTCAGTACCGAGACGTGCAGAGAAGATGGTATATGGCAACCCAGAGCAAGGCTTGGGCCTTCTGCTCACTGAGGAGCCTTGGGAGCATTCCCTAAACTCCAGTTACCTAAACAGGAAGACAAACCATCTCAGAAGAAGGGTTCTGGAAACAAGCCTTCCTGGGTTCATTCCTGGCTCCCCCACTGGCCAGCGAGCTATAAATGAGCCATAACTTGTTTCCTCATCTGTAAAATGGAACTTGTAATAGCATCTACCTCAGAGCATTGCTGGGCATTAGTCTGATGAGTTAATCCTTTAAAATGCTCACAGCATCGCCCTGCTAAATGTCCGTGCTCATAAAGATCTGCTGTGTTATATGTGTGTGCTTTCCCTGTTTGTAAATGCGTATACAAAGGATATAAAGGCACACTACCTGGGACTGCTGAGAGTTGGACAATACATTTAAGCATGTGGATGGGAATGTAAAATGCACCACCACACTGAACAACAGTTGGCAGCTGCCCATGAAGTTAAACATACTTACCACCCTCACCACGTGAGCCGGGAATCTTATTCCTAGTTATTTACTCAAGAGAAATGAAAACACACATCCATAGAGAGAAAGTTTTGTTTGTAATAGTTCCAAACAGGTGTTCCTGAACAAGTGGATGTGGATAAACAAATTCTGGAACATCCTTCAACGGCCTACTACTCAGCAGCAAGGAGTGTGAACCACTGGTACGTGCAACTGAACTGATCTCAGAACCAAGAAGCTAAGGGAGAGAAGCCAGAGACACAAGGCTACGTAACCATAGATTCCACTTAACGTGGCATTCTAGAAACAGTAGGGACAGAAAACAGATGAGTGGTTGCCACAGGCTGGACAGGAGTGGGGGAGACTGATTAGAAAGAAGCACAAGGGTCACTTCAGGGTGATGACTATGTTTCATTGTATGCTTCATTGTAGCAGTGGGCACATGATTCAGTGTGTCCATCAAAACTCATAGGCTGGTACACATAAGAGGTATTATACCTCCATTAAAGTCTAACACTACCTGTGATAGGTATGGAGAACATGCAAAAGAGACTTTTTTGTTCGACCTCAGCACATCAGTACCATGTGAACTTCTGTAATGCGCATACACCTCATGTGCTTGGCAATCACTTTACTACCGTTTGAAATAATAACAATAACGATATCTCTTACCTCGAAGGGATGTGTGAGATCCAAATGCAATGAGAGATGCTGTACAAAGCATACACACAGATGAACCACAGATCTTCTCAGGGACAAGGTATCAAGCCCAAGGGTCCTCCCCGGAGAACGACAGCCATGACTCACCTCAGTGACAAAGAGCGTGCGGGGGTCGATGATGTCCAAGAAGTGTCTGAAGCGGCCATAGAAGGATGTCTGGAAAAGGGGTGGGAGAGAAGAGGAGATCAGCTGCTCTGTACCATCCTGCAGACAGTGGGAGGGCCCACCCCACACCTCACCTTTAGCATTGGGGTCCATCTTGCCCCAGGACTCCCCACATGGGAGGATAAATGCCAATGGAGCCCCAGTGCTCAGGGACCTAGGGCCTCCCTCCCGGGTCTGCGGGCCTTCTAAAGTCAGTTCAGAAAGCCCACCAAGACAGCAGTGGTGATCTCATCTTCTCTGCAAGGTACCTCCCATTTTTTCCTCCTCCCCACAAACCCCAAGGTCCACACCCAGCAGTTCTAAGCACCCTAAACACATAGTCCGGCCCCCACCCTGCCCTCTTCCAGCCTCCCCTGACCATCACAGCCTCCTGCCTTGCTCAGGACCGCTGAGCAAGGCTCTGCCCCCAGGAAAAGCTCCCACGGACAGAACTGAGTCCCAGGGCCTAGCTGGGAGGCCTCAGGGGCTCCTTCCCATAGCCCCAGAATTTCTGTGAGCTCCAGGACAGGGGGTCAGCTCCCCCACACCACACACTGCCCTGGCCTTGCCCCAGAGCAGGGGCCCAGGAAAAGGAGGCTTTGTGCTAAGCAGGCCACAGGCATTAGAGCACCATGAAAGGAAACCGAGCAACCGAGCAGCGCTGAGGCCTGCTGCCCCTGGGACAAAGCCAGCTTGGCACAGCCAAGCCCAAGGGACAGAGGGAGGGTGTGAAGCTAGGGGACAACGGGGAATGCTGCAAACACTGGGGGCTCATGCCTCACGACACTCCAGGCTCTCCCCCGAATCCTCCCTGGAGCCCCACAGCTCTGCAAGCACCATCCTCAGCACAGTGGAGGTAACAGAAGCCTAACACTCCCTTCCCTGCTCTCCCAAGGAAGACCCTGGATAGCCGCCCCCACCCCATCTCTTCTAAGTCCTCTGCACACATGGCCCATGCCGCCTCATGTCTCTGCCCCTGTGCTGCCCCCTAACATTAAGGATAAACTGGCTCTCACCCCCTTCTCCTACCCCCTAAAGGTACTGCCGGCCATAGACCAAGTTCATCTTCAGTCCCATTCCTAACTAACACAGCTGCTCCTCTAACACCTTAGTACTCAAACACCTAAACCATTTCCCCACTTACACATGACATGCACACTGCTGTTCTGCAAAATTTCACTCCTAAGAACTGAGTCTAGGCAAACCACCAGAGATGTTCGGACATGCGTTTGGAGGTCCAGGCTGAGGATGCTCACGGCTGCTTTCCTACACAGGTATGTGGTTAAATGAGGGACAGTCCATTCATATGGCCCAACATGATCCAGCCACATAAACTCATGTTTCAGTGTTTATGGCATGTTATGATTTTGTGAAATGCATATAAGTAGGATGATTCCAACTTAATAGGCAAGGGGATAAATGGACACAAAATGGACAGTAAAGCGACAAATGACATCCAGATACTGGAAAACGAACCAGTGTTCCTTGGAGAAGCAGGTGACCCTGGAATTAGGACAGGGAAGGGCAAGTGAGACCAGTCCACTTTGTTATGCCAGGAAGTAATGACGTCCCCTCCGAAATGATAGAGACATGTTAAAAGAACGAATGAAGGGCAGATGGAAATGTGTGCCTCTGAACGTGACACCCTGAGAAGTTCAGTCTCACTCACATAGTATTCTAGAGGGACTGCATCTAGTCATGAGGAAATGTCAGACCCAGACTGAAGAACATTCTATGCAATAACTGACCAAATATGTCCATGTCATAACGACAAAGACTGAGGAACTGGTTCACGTAAAGGAATCCAAAGAGACAAAACAACTAAATGTATCACATGAATCTGGATCAAATCTTGGACTATTGTAAAAATGGTCTCAAGGATATCATCGAGATAACCAACAAAACCAGAATATGGATCGTAGATTAATATAAGTACTATACTCATATTAAATTCCCTGAATATAGGAACTATACTATAGTTATTGCTATAGACTAAATATTTGTGCCCCCATTCATATGTAAAACCCCAGTGTCCAATGCCATGGGTTTTAGAGGTGGGGTCTTCAGGAGGTGATTAGCTATGAGGGCAGAGTCTTCACGAATGGAATCAGTGCCCCCAGAAAACTCCCTCACCCCTCTCCCATGTGAGAAAATAGCCAGAAGGTGGTGGTCAATGAACCAGGTACAGGGTTCTCATCAGGCACCTTAATCTTGGACTTTCCAGTTTCCAGAACTGTAAGAAATTAATTCTGTTGTATATAGCTGCCAGGTCTGTGACATTGTTGTAGCAGCCTGAAGAGACAAAGACAGAATTGTAGCATTGGAATGTCTTTGTCTTTAAGCTACACTTTATAGCTGCCAGGTCTATGGTATGGTTGTTGCAGCCTGAAGAGTCTAAGACAAAAATGTAACAGAATATCTTTGTCTTTAAGATACACTGACCTATTAAGGGATTAATAATATAACCTACTTGCAAATGGTTGAGAAAAAAATAACATGTATAAATATATGGCATGGCAACAATATGAAACTATAAGTACTCTTATTTACAGGTTGAAGATGACCCTGATAATATTTTTTTATTTGCACTTTTTCTAGATTTTATGATTCCTGTAGACAGAAAATAGTAAGGACTGTGTGGCAAAACTGAAAAACTTAGGCAAAGCGTATGTGGAAATTCTCTGTATTTTTCTTACAGCTATCCTAGAAGACAGTTCTAAAAGTAAATGTTCAAAAAAGTTTTTTTTTTAATCTGGGTGCAAATATACTAAAATATGAACAGAGACTAATTCTTGATGAGGCGATAGTCATATAGGTTATTTTTATTTCAATATCCTTCCTATTGCTTTTTAAATTAAACTCAGCATTACATATAATATACAAGAATAATAATAATCTGCTTTCTTTGAATATATTTAAATTAAAATACAAACTGGTGTATCAGCTGGTCAGAGCTCGTGAAGGCCACACCTCTGAAGGGGTTTCACAAACACGCCTGCCGCTGACATGAACACCGCCAGCTGGAGTTTTCCCAGAGCCTGAGCTGGGCTAAAGAGAGGGAAGAATTTGAAAGGGGAAAGAATATGGTAGTTAGGCCCAAGGAAGAAAGAGGACCACAGGGGCAGAGAACCTGAAAGGAGAATGGGCAGAGGGAAGCAACTTCTTGAAGGAGGTACATGGCAACTTAGCTGACTTTTAGCTGTGTTTTGGAACTGTCCTGACCCCCAGCCCTGTGAGCCCTCTAGGGTGACTCTCCACCACTGCCACTTGGCCTGAGTAGAACATTTGCTCCATAAAAATGTCCAAACCTGGGCCTCCCTGGTAGCGCAATGGGTTGAGCACCACTCTGTGGAGCTTTCGCGGCCACTGCAGTGTGAGTTCCATCCCTGGCCAGGGAGGGGACCCACATAGTACAGCAGACCTCTCCTGCCTCGCCTGCTGCTCCCCTCAGCAGTGTATTTCAGTTGATCTGCCTGTTCTGCTCCCCACCCCTCTGGTGAATCCTCTCACCTCCCCGCCTCTAGCCTGTACCCCAGCTCTTGTATGCATAAATAAATAAAATCTTTTTTTAAAATGTCCAAACCTCTACTGAGCTAGGCTCAGGGAGCATCACAAGCCCTCAGGGAGCTGAGTCCATCAAGAGACAAAGAGCAAAGGAACACCTCTGACACAGCGTGATCCCTGCTCCCCATGCAGTGGGGTGCAGACTGTTTCCTCCCAGTGGGTCAAAGAGGCTTCCAGAAGAGCAGGGACAAGTGGATGGACAAGTTTACGTAGCAGAGAAGGGTATCAACAAGAGGCTGAAGGCAGGAAGCCTGGAGCCACAATCTGCCACAGACGCCTGTGGTTTATACACTCACCAAATAGCTATCTAGAATCTGTGCACCCAGATCTAGGTCTTGGTGGAGCAAGGCCCTCTGACTGGGGCAAAGAGAAAGCACAAAGACTCATAGATAATGCTTGGACTTCTAGCTGGACACTAAAGTTTATTAACTAGGATAAGGAAAGCAAGAGGCACACTGCTTTAGTAGAGAGGAAGATAAAAGTTCTGTATTGGTCATGTAAGCTTGATATACTCTAAGAGTCTTCCACATACAACATTTCAATAAACCCTTAGAAGCACAGGTCTGAATTCAAGAAAGGGGTTTTGGGGCCTCCCTGGTGGCACAAGGGGTTGAGCACGGCACTGTGGGGCTTTTGTAGCCACGGCAGCACGAGTTTGGTCACCAGCCAGGGAGGGGACCCACATTGCAGCAGACCTCTCCTGCCTCGCCCGCTGCTCCCCCCAGCAGTGTGTTTCAGTCCATCTGCCTGTTCTGCTCCCCACTCTGTCTCTGGTGAGTCTTCTCACACCCCCCCCTCCCCACACCTCTAGCCTGTACCCCAGTTCCTGTATGCATAAATAAACAAAATCTTCAACAACAAAAAGAGAACAGGGGTTTTGAGTTGAAGACACTAAGCACAGATGGTTGTGTCCTGGTCCAGCCATCCTCAGGAACAAGCCTTCAGCATGACCCAGTCGTGTCCACTGACTGCCTGAGGAGCCTGCACAGCAGGTGAAGTCTGGGCTGCTTAGTTAACCAAAGGAGAAAAACTTCGTATACAGTTTTGGGAGAGATAGAATAATGTTTAAGTGAAGCGGTGCAGTGACGGGCTCAAGCAAAGCAAAGGTAAGTATGACACAAGGTCACACAGGTGTGCTGAGAAGTGGAAGCAGGGTCTTGTTCCCTTAAGCTCTAGAAAGTTAAGCTAAATGTACAATGTTAGGTCCAGAATCTCCTTTTCAGAAGCTCTGACTTGGGTTAATTCTGAATTGGTGTGACCCACCAATCCAGAACAGGGTGTCCCATTCCTGCTGATGGAATTAGTTTCAGGCTCTGTGATCTGGAGAACATGATTTCTAGGGAGTATGAAAGCAGTTACCCAAAGAAGGGAGTCTTCTGATACACCAGAGCTGAAGCAGGTCCTCTTGAGAAACATTGTTTCTTGGCACCTGGCTTTATGTATCTGTCCTGCCAGCCCCAGAAATGGCAGGGAAGATTTCAGTTTTCTCAGTCTGGTTAAATTTACTTTTCTCAGTAGCCTTTTTTCCCCTCCAAAATTCAGCCCCCACTCGACCCAGTCAGTCAACCAGTGGATGTTTTTCCTTGTCTTCTTCCTTACCGTTACCGTTACCGGAAGAATGAGTCAGCCACAAGAGTCCCTCCCTTTCCCTTCAGCAGAAAGGTGAGTCAGCTCATTCTCCACAGGGGCTGTGGGCCTGTAGCAGCAGGCTGCCCTCCCACCTCCGCGGCCCTGGGGGAGAGCAGCCTTGGGCAAAGGCCTGAGAAGACGTTGACCATCCTCCTGAAGCCAGATCTCTAAATCACTGCCCTTCTGAGTCAGGAATAAAATACTCACTGACCCCACAGCAGGGAGGCTGCGTCAGCTGGGTAGTCCTCAACCACTCTGCCCGTTGAATGAGCTGGGCATTCTAAAGTGCGGGCAATTATCCAGGGACTTGAATTCTATTCATGTGAAGTAGGCTGGACTCCAAGCATCAGTATTTGTTTTAAAAAAGAAAACCTATCCAGGTGGTTCCAATGTGTAGCAAGGGCTGGGCATCCCTAGGCTAGAAGGTGTTGGCCTGGGCCGAGCACAAGCCAGCCCCAGAAAACAGGTGCTCTTGCCTGTAGGAGGTAAATGACTAAAACATAGAACTACCTGCCAGGCACTTCATTTTAGAACTTTATTTCTGGCAAACTACATGAAAAACTTCCCCCAATGCCTCCCAACTCTCAGCCTACACAAACTTCTCAACCTTGAAGTGAAAAGCACATTTTCCTGCCCAGCAAGCTCCGAATACCCCTGAGGGTGTGGGCAACCCACATACTGCTGCTGCGCAAGGCATGCAGGGCAGAGGTTAGAAGCACAGACTTTGAGTTTACAGGGAAAACAGGGGCAAGGGAAAATGTTAAACAGAGTCACAGGGATGCCATCAGTCACAATCAGAAAGGGGGGAAATTACAGGACAAACCATGCAATTTCTTCAATAAATAAAAAGAAATAAAAGAACCAAGAGATTAGAAGAGACGAAAGACATACCTGTCAAATATAAAGTGGGGTCTGTGTCCTCTGGGACACTGGTGATGTGACAATCAGGGAAATGTGAATAGTGCAATGGACAGGGTGGCGCAGTGGGTTGGGCAACGCGCTGTGAAGCAAACTGCAGCCACTGCAGCACGAGTTCGATCCCTGCCGCTGGCTGGGGAGGGGACCCACATGGCATGGCAGACCTTTCCTGCTTTGCCTGCTGCTCCCTCGGCAGTGGATTTTGGTAGATCCATCTGTTCTATTCCCCACTGTCTCTATGGATCCTCTCACCCGCCACATCTCTGACCTGTACCCCAGTTCTTATATACATAAATAGATCTTTTTTTAAAAAAAGTGCATAGAATGTTTATGTTTATCATCACCATCTCCCCCCATTCATGTGGAATATGTTGAAATCCTAATCACCAAGGGGAATACCATGGTGGAGACAGGGTTTTGGGAGGTGAAAAGAAAATAAGGCACTTCCCTCTGTGATATTCTTCCCCCAGAACCCATAACTTAGTCTAGCCATAAGACACCAGGCAAACCCAAACTGAAGGACATCCTAAAAAAATATCTGACCAGTAGTTCTCAAAACTGTCACGGTCATGAAAACCAAGGAAAGTCTGAGATGCTATCGTAGACCAGAGAAGACCAAGGAAGCATGACACTAAATGTAACAGGGGACCCAGGAATAGAAAAAGAACAGTGGAGAAAATGAGTGATTCCACTACAATCTGGAGACTAGTTCAAGTAACGCCGATCTCTCAGTTTTTTTTTTTTAAAGATTTATTTATTTATGCGTACAAGCACTGGGGTACAGGCCAGAGGTGTGGGGGGTGAGAGGATTCACCACAGAGAGCGGGAGC
>JAGFMF010011626.1:3175578-3272561 GCA_019455555.1 Galemys pyrenaicus
GGAGAGGTCTGCCGCGCCATGTGGGTCCCCTCCCTGGCCGGCAGCAGGGATCGAACTCGTGCTGCAGTGGCTGCGGTTTGCTTCATAGTGTGTTGCTTATGCGCCAACATATGTGTTGCTTATGTTGCCACTGCGCCACCGGGGAGGCCCCGATCTCTCAGTTTTAACAAATGTATCACATGTGATGGTATATGAGGTGATAATATTAGGAGAAACCATGTGAGGATTAGACAGGAATTGTTATCTTTTTTACTTCTATAAATCTAAAGTTATTCCGAAATTTTAAAGTTTATTAAAAAACTAACCCACAAAAGTCCTTTTTTCAAGAGATACTTACTAGCAGGTATAATAAAAAGTTGGGATGTCTATGCTCATCTTTTAAATCATTTATTGTCTAGGGTGGGGGGGTATATAAGTAAAACAAGACTGGACTAAATTTGTAGCTGTTGGACCTAAGAGATGGGTGCACAGGAGTTCACCAACAATTGTCTCCAGTTCTGTAAGCCTGAAAACCTCCACAATAAAAAAGTGGCTAGCAAACAAGCATGAATTCTGGAGTCAAACTGCTTACCAATTGTATCTGTTTGTTGGTATGTGGCAGCCTTACAGAGGTGTGAAAATTAAGTAAGTCAATTCATCAAAAAGTTGGAACTATGCTTGGCTATCATCACCATCTTAAGGGGAGAAAGATGGCCACAGACCAAAGCCCATCAAACAGATTATCTCTCTGCTCCCTCTGATGCTGCTCAGTGACCCCTGCCCACTGCCCTCCTGCACACGAAAGAAGGGTTCTGGGAAGATTCCAGGGAGTCTCCCCTCTAAGGAGAGGAAAACCTTAGCATCCAGGATTGCAGAAAGCTGTGAGTCTGTTTAGGGCGGTGTGCTGGAGTGGGTTCTGGGAATGGCCCTTGGATTATGAACCACTCAGAAGGAGCCTGTTGCCAGGGCACTGTGCGCAATCATCAGACACCAACGTGTGCCACGCACAAAGAGCAGGATGCAGAGCAAAATGTGGGCTGGTCCTGGAGGAGTTCATCAGCCCATTGCTTGCTTGGCAGACCTTTTTGTCTCTAGATTTATCTGCTTAGCGATCTCTCAACTCAGGTCTCTCAGGGCTGTAGAATCTTATGTTGTCAAATGTGTCCCTACTTGGCTGCAATGTTATGAGACCTCAATGGGACAGTTCAGAGAAATACTGGCCCATTTCCTCAGTCACAACCTTTAAGTCAGTTCACAAAGACTGAAGTGTCTGCAGTATATTCAGTTATTCAACAAATCTTTACTAAGCACCTCCAGGCACAGTGCTGAGTCCTAGAGAGTGAAGACAGGCAGGTCCCTGCTGGCATGGAATCTATGCCAGACAAAGACAGATGACAATAAAATAGTCACCCCAGATCAATGTATTCACTAAGACAGGAGTTTTGCAGTAGAAGAGCACAGTTAAGAACTGACCTGGAGGGGGGAGAAGACTTTCCCAAGAACTGATGCTTCAGAAACATCAGGGATGAACAGGAATAGGGATAAAAGTTGGGGGAGGCGTTGGAGGTGAAGCTCCAGGCTGATGGTTTCCATCCACTGGGAACATGGTGGGTTTCAGAGGCTGAAAGCAGCCAGTGTGATGGCAAGGAGAGCTCAAAGGGGTGGCTGTGGTAAGACTGTAGGAAGAAGAGTCAGAGGAGGTGGGGTGGGGGCCATACAAGTCTTTGGGGTTCTTTCAGAAACAAGCTCTTTACCTCAGAAGCCACTGAAGAGTGTTTAAGTGTGAGAGGGGAGTGGATGGAGGTGGAGGAAGGAGTCACCTGATCAGACCTGCATTGTCAGGACTCTGTTGTGGGAGAGAGGGAATTAGAGGGGCAGAGTGGAAGCAGGGAGACTTGTTTGGAGGCTTCCACAAGAGCCAAGGAGATAGATGACTAAGCTTGGTGTAGGATTCCAGCAGAGACGGGCGGATTGGAGAGCTGATTAAGAGCACACAGGCCTCTGGTTGTACTTTGAGGGTGAAGGAGAAGGAGGAACGTATGCAGATGACTCCCAGATTTCTTGGGTGTCTATTAGGTGGCAGGTTGGGCTGCCTGCACAGCCGGGGAGCTGCGTGGGAGGAGCAAGACTGGAGGAAGTTTCCTGACATAAATGAATCACCTGCACTGTGCTTTATGCAGGTCACTATGCTGGATGAGGGGCAATAAAAAAGCAAAAACTGGAAGGCAGTGCCAAAAAGAAACAGAATAGAGTGACCTCAGCTGCGCAATTATGCAATGAGTGAGCACAGGGAAGGAAGGGTTCAATCATTAAAGCCACTCGGAAGTCCTCAGTAAATGTCTGTTGTGTGACTGAATGATCCAGAACAGGTAGCACTGAAGAACCAAACTACAAATCGTATGCAGCACATTACTATGAGCCTTGTCCCACCTCAGGGCAGGATGGAGACAAGGGAAGAGCAAGATCAGATCCTTCTCCCAAAGCGCATACTGTGGGCTGAGGAGACCAAATACCCAAAGAGAAAAATCAGAAGGCCACAGGGCAGGCTGTTAGTAAAGGCTGACCTGCGAAGATTCCACTTGAATGGTTTAGAAAGGAGGCAGCCGCCAGGACCACCAAGGGGTAATGTCACAGGGAAAGCAGAGAGGAAGTGTTTCCCAAGGAGGTGAGCCTGACTGAGCCTTGAAGGCTGAGTAGAGGGTGAATGGGGAGAGCCAATGAAGAACCACTCCAGACAGAGGCATCCCATAGTCTCCTTAACTGCAGGAGGAAGACAGCTTTACCTCAAATACCTGCATACTAAGATGTTTTGTTTATTAAAGGACTTAAAGTCCTGTTTTTTAAAAGTGGGGACATTTTTTCAGAAGGCTCAGGAACTCAGTGCCTTCATTATCAGCAAAGTTCAGTGCACCACTTAGCCAGAAACAGTGCCTCTCCTATCACAAAAAATACAATATAACACCCGCCCCTCCCAGAATAAAACATCCCACGGACGTCTGCACAATTCCCTTCCTTCCTGAAAACTTCTGTCAGCCTCCATTGCCCCCCACCCCTGGCCCCGTTCACTTGAGCCGAGTCACTTTGCCCTCTTCCTAATTAAGCCTACTTTGTCCAGGCAGCGCGGGCTGACGGGTATGCAGCGGCCGGGGCGTGGGAACAGCCGTTCCCTGCAACGGGACTCGGGTCACCGCCGCACCCTCCGGCAGCGCGTTCGAGCCCGGTGTCGGCGGCCGAGAGCGAGTGAGTTAAAGACGCCTGGCCTGGGGTCAAGTTCTCCGAAGAGTCCAGCAGATCGGACGGAGCCGAGCGCCGGCAGCACCAGGGACCCGGGACCCGAGACCCCCCGCCAAGATCGCGGCGGGGGGAGGGGCTGGGACGCGCTCGCGAGGACGCGGACCCTCGGAGCTGCCGGCGGCCTTCGGGGATGACACAGCGTTTCCTCTGCACCCCGACTCTACCCGCCCATCCTGTTCTATCCCGGGTGGGGAACGAGCCCGCGGACTCTGTGTGTCGGCGAACCCCCCTCCGGAGGGGACGGAGATGGAGCGCCGGGGCGCGAGCACCCTCGACTCGCGGTCTCAACCCGGCGCGCACTGCGGACTCGGCGCGGGGTGGAGGGTCGGTGACTGCGGGGTGCAGGTGCTGCTCGGAGGTTCCGTCAGCAGCTCGGAAAGAATACCGGTCCCCATCCCTGGAAAAAAGTTAGAATGCATTTCGGCCACACCAACTTCTCATCCAGGCCGGACTCGAACTTTCCTCCCAGAGTCGGCGGCTGCACAGCCCAAAGCGACCCCGCAGCAGCCGCTCGGACCCGGGAGCCCCGAGCCCGGGCCGCAACCGCTAGGGCCAATCACTGGGCGCCTCCGGCGGGAACGGCTGGAGGGCGCGGGCAGCCGTGGAGTGATGGCCTCGGCGGCCAATAGGAGGCCAAGGTGGGAGTCCTCGCCCACCTCGCTGACCAATGGGGAAGGGACGGCTGTGGCCGCTGTCCCTGAGGCAGCAGCTGCAGGCTCCAGGGCGGCCGCGGGTCGGAGACCCTAAGATCTAAAGGGGGTTTTGGAGAGGAGTTTGCTCGTCCTCCCTTATGCCGTCCTCCGACCCTCAGACAGCAGCCCGGTCCTCACCTGCTGGAAGCGGGGTTTGCCCAGCTGGAAAGGAGGTGCATCCGTGGAGGAGTTAGCGGCACTAGCCGCCGCCGCTGATGCTGTGGTCGCTGTATCCGCCATGGCCACTGACGCCCGCAATCTACGGCCCTTTTAAAATGTCCCTCCTCGGCCCCCGCCACAGCTCCCTCTCCCGATTGGCCATAAGCAACCGCAGCGAGCCGGGGGCGCCAGGGATTATGGGGAGTGTAGTTTTCCGCGTCACAGTGCTAGACACCTAGACTGCAGAGACTTGCACCAACTGATAGAGTAATCAATTCCTGCCGCCAGTTCTGCAGGGGTGTACGGCCCGGCCAGAGTGTGCGGGTACGACTGCAATGGGCCATGGGGCGACCCCTCTCTGATTACCTACCCTTAAAAGTTTGAGTCGCTAATGTAGGCTTTGCTCCTGGCGCTGCAGCTCAGAAGAGCCCCACTCAAGCGGGTCTGATCTGGGACCAGATGGGCAAAGACTCCAGGCGGAGTAGGGTTAATCTCCAAAGATTTTCTGCAAGGACTTGCACTGCGGAGACATCATGCAGTTTCTCCTGTCGCCATTCTGTGCCTCGCCCTGCCACAGTGCCTGGAATACGCTGGGGACTCACCACCCCTGGCCCTTGACCATTCTGTATCCAGAACACCCTAACCCTGGCTCTCTTTTTGGCTTTACCCAAGCACTGCATGTCCCTACTTCTGCAAAATCCACCACAGGCTCCTGTCACACCCAGAACTTCTCTTTTGTAACCCTTTTTATATTTACAGTTTTATGTCTTTTCTTCTGTAAAGTTTGATAAGGCAGAAGTTGTGCGTTTTCTCATGCACCTAAGTCCTCAGTACCAGGCTTAAGAGGGATCACAACAGGGACTCAAGTATTTGTTGGCTGAGTTTAAACAACAAGGACCTCGGCAGCTGGCCTCCACTTCTTGGGTCAACCAAGCAAGATCTTTCCCGGGCCTAATCCACAACCATGAACAGAAGCAGGAGTGTCGAGTAGGGTTCAGTAATGTTTCTCAAGCACCAAGCACAGGCTTTAGGTAAGCGGCAAAGCCTCTGCTAGTACAGCAAGGCACCAGCAGGGATAATAAACACACTCATCTAAAATAAAACATCAAAATTTCTCAGCTAAATTCTGCTTGACAACCCAGACTGGAGGAAAGAGGAAGGAAGTCACTGTTTCATCAAAGAGGTCAGAAATACTTGGGCTTGACCCTAGGGAGTCCCATTTTAGGTCTCCTCAATTCCATGGTGAGGAGCAGGATTGGCTCATGCCTGCCCACGTGTCTGACACCACATGACCTGTAGCATCTGTTCATCACCCACAAATGGCTGAAGCACAAGAAACAGACTTTTCCTCGTTAGAGGTTCTAGCTAGCCACGCAGAACTATTTGTACCTTGGATTTTCCCTGTTCTACTAAGTACTATGAGACTAGGAACCAAGTCTTTTACCCTCTTTGACTGTCCCCACCCCAGTAAATATAGATATCCCCAGTAAATACAGATATCAATAAATACAGCTATCCTACGAGAGAGAGAAGAGTACAAGCCACCGGGCTGCTACTCCTGAAGTCAGAGTAGGGCAGTGTCACCCAAGAGCCCCAGCACCTGCCTTCTTCCCCAGAAAGTCTGTACACTCAGCAGAACAGGAACACGAAAG
Organism: Galemys pyrenaicus; assembly: GCA_019455555.1. NCBI lineage: Eukaryota > Metazoa > Chordata > Mammalia > Eulipotyphla > Talpidae > Galemys > Galemys pyrenaicus. The sequence continues at coordinate 3,181,355 of JAGFMF010011626.1, forward strand.
AGCCACCTGCAGTATGTGCATTTTTTTTATTCTTCATAAAGTGCTGAAAACATGAAGAACAAGCTCTTTATAAACAGTAGTTACAACTAGGAAGACAAACAGCGAGGCAGAACTGTGCCTGCTCCCTGCCGTCCCACCCACGGCCCTCCTCTGACATGTGGCCAGGAGCAGCAACATCCAGCAAGAACCTTGGGCTGCAACTCAAAATTCTTCTGAAGCCATCCCTGCCCCCGGGCATTTTGGAGGCCACAATCAACGACCTGGAAGGCCAGAGTCAGGGCGGGGACTGAACAGAACCCAGAGGAATACCTAGTCGAAGAGCGAGTCCTCTCCCCCGAGAGACCCCGCCCAACTCACAGTAACTACCCCCACCCAAATGTGACCAAAGCTCTAGGTATCTGTGAACACTTCGCTCTGATGACTTTGCCGGGACTCTCCCCCACGGTAGTGTGCTGGCAGAGGACATCACCCACAGTGCATCTCTCTCTCCAACGCTTTCTGAGAGATCCGACAGCCTTCTCATGAAGAGATGATCCTACAGTACTCACTTCTTCACTGGGCCAAAAGCATCCCCTTCAACACCACACCCCACAACTTTTGCTAAGACAGGATGCCCCAAGCCTGCGGATGCCGTGGGGGAAGCCTGCTGCATTCTCTGCAAGCAAACAGGCGTTGGACCAAAGAACACTCTGTTTCAAAGGAAGACACTTTGTAGCCAAGCCAGATGAGGCCATGGGGCAGAAGGGACTCGGTGGGACTGTAGCTTGGGGATAGATGGAGACAAAGGGTGTTTTCCTAATAATAGGCAGAGTGGGACCTCTCGCTTCTAGAATGTAGTTTTTACCCTCAGCCCCTCCTCAATTAGGCAAGGAGGAGAAGAGGTCAAGGAGGCTGAGAGGACAGCAGCAGCATGGCCAAGGGAAGACACAGCACACAGTAGGGCTGCCTCCATCCTCCACTCCCATCAGCTCCCATCCCCAAGACCCAGAGAGATCCAGTCCCACGTGCTCCACAGGGAAGGAGAGGGCCACCACGCATGGGGAGAAGTCTTGATCCCATCCACAAAAGGCACATTTTAATTGGTTTCCAGAAGTTCAAACCCTGCAGCAGCACAGAGTTTTGGCATCTGGACAGGCAACAAGAATGGAGATGGAGGCTTGATCCCAGAAACCTAAGCAGCCCAAAGCCTTGAGGCCTGGAGGGGCCCACATCTGGGAGTTGGGTGAGGAGGCCCCACACACACAGCCGCCCCTGCTTTCCACTCACTCTCTCACACTCACAGATGACACTTAATGGACGGTGACACAGAGAGGGCAGGGGGCCGCCCGGAGAACACACATCTACCCCACCCTCACCACACTCACTCTGCAAACTGGAGAAGAACAGTCAGGACACAGCAGAGAGGACACTAGCTCCTTGCTCTTGAGGAGAGAGAGGCTGAGTAGGTGCCCCTACCTCACGGATAAATGGGCAGTTCGTTACCTGCCACAGCCCCAGGAATAACACCAGGAGCCTCTAGAGGGGGAAGGAGATGATGAGGCCAAGCACTTAGCCATGGAAGGCTGACCATCCTCGGAGGGTAGCAACGTAGGTCCCAGATACCACATCAAATTGCAGCGCACCCCTGCTTGGTCTTGAGCAAATTCTTTGCTCCAATTTCCGGGCGCCCTGAAAGCTAAGGGATATGAAAACAGGCAGGTGGGAAAGACCCAAAGCTCCCAAAGACACGAGTTGTACTTGGACCCTGATGCCTCGGATGGGCATCCAGAGGCCCCTTCCAGTGGCCCCGGGCTGGGTGGGAGGGCAGGGAAGGATGCGTGCGGCGGTGGCAGGCTGCACTCTGCCCCGTGAGAGAGAGTTCGGTGGGATGCCGAGGGGGGCGCGACCCTGTCTGGACAGTGGGTTCACACCAACCCTCCTAGGGTGGGGATGAAGAGGGAGGGCTACTTGGGGGGCTCGGGGGGGATCTGCAGCAGTGTGGGTGAGGTCTCCATGATCCGCACCAGCAGCCGGTCGATATAGCTCTCCAGCTCCTGTACGTGCTCGTCCCTCTGGCTCAGCTCCCGCTCGCGCTGCAGGAGCAGGCAGATGAGCTCGTCGTGTGTCAGGTGGTAGTACTTGGCTGACCGGTCCAGCACCCCCGAGTCCTGCGGCCAGAAGGAACGACAGTGAGCGGGCTGCCTCAGGCCCCCTGCCTGGCAGCCCACCAACACCCCGGCGTCACCACCACAGAGAGGCCCCTGCAGCTGCCTCTGTCTCCAATGCCAGCTCAGGGCTCTGGGGGGGGGACCAGTCTGCTCCTCGCCTGCCCCACCCAGCACCCTGTCCTCTCTCTCCAGCACCACGCCTCCGGCGCGGTGCTCCTGCGGGGCCTCACCTTCAGCCTCTTGGTGTCCACGCCATGGCCAACCTGGGGAGCTGGAGCCACGGGTTGCACGCCGCCAGATGTGACCGTCCTGAGCTTCTCCAGCCCGCTGCTCAGGGCTGTGCTCAGACTAGAACGGGAGGGCTTCCTTTCGGGGCTGCTCTCCACGGGGGCAGCGCTGAGGGGCTTCACGGGGTGCGGGCTGTGAAGGAAGACAGGCTGCACGTTATGGGAGGGCTGGTGGCCCAAGGAAAAGGCGGGCTGCCTTCTCTGAGGGCCTCCAACCTCCAGCGCGTGGAATGGCTCGGCTCCTCAGGATCCCTTCTCTCCTCCACGCTCCCTACTCTCCTCATTTCTCTCCAGCCGCCTGATCCCCGAGGCCACTTCACCCCTCAGGTGACTCGCCCCAGATGACCTTGGCCCTTCAGAGGAGCAGCAGAGACCGCCCCACAAACATCTCTGCGCCTACAGCCAGTCTTTGCCAGGCCACACTCCATCCATCTTCCCACCCCCCTCTTCTTTATTGCAGCCCTCCTGGTCTCCCAAGGCTACGGGGATCCCTGGGAAGTCAGACTTGTGGTGTAAAACCAGGAAGGGTCTGAGTGTGAGAGGCTTGGTTGACCCCCTCCCCATCTCTCTCGTCTTCTCTCTCCCTCACACCAGCATCGACACCAGACTGAGAAACTTCGCTCACCTCAGTCGCCTCCTAGCCACGCTCCAACCCTCCTCCTTCCCACTCAGCCTCTCCAGAGCGTGTGGCCTATGTTCTCTCTCCGTAAATTTTTACCTTTTGTTGACTCCTCAACTCACTAGACTAGGACACAGCCCCGCCAGCCCACCTTGCTGAGGCCACCGAGTCCTGGGGTCTCACCTCCGGGACCTTGCCACGGTGTGGACGCTTGGACATCCCCTGCTCTAAGCTCTTCTTCCCTTCTCCCCCTCAGCCTGTCTGGTTTTCTCTCAACCTGTCTGGTTTTCTCACCACTGACAGCCCCTTCTCAGTCCTAACTGCTTGGTCTGCTTGGTTCTCTCCCCTCCAGCTCCTCGGCTCCTACCACCTCCTTCTCCATGTCCATCCCAGATCTCAACCCTGAGCTCTAGACCCATGTAGCTAACCGCAGGGACTCCCCTTGGGGTCTTCCCCAGGCATGTCACACGCCCCTGCCTGTGGTCCCCAGCAACGGATGGCACCATTAAGCAGCCTGTGGCTTCAGTCAGATCCTAGGCACCCCGTCCCCCTTCCGCTCCAGTCAGAACAAATGTAAAAGCCCTGCTCCTCTCAAACCAGCCCCTCTTCTTCAAGCCAATGCAAGCCAATTCAAGCAGCTGCTAAATCAGCTCCGCCCTGGGAGCCCTGGCCACGTTGACCTCCACCTGAGCCTGCATGCCTGCTATGACCACACCCTCCCATGCCCCCTCCCCCGCACCAGCTCCCGATTAGGGTAAGAAAAGGACCTCTAACACTGCCCTTTCCTCCCTGTCCTCTACTCCCCCCTACGTCTCAGCCAGGGGAAACACACTCTATCCTTAGCCTCTTAAAAGAGCTGTTCCTGCATAAGTAAATGAAATTAAAAAAAAAAAAAAAAAGCTATTCCTCTGTCTAGAATGTCTTTCCTTCACCTGCGGCCAGCTAACTCCTATTCCTGTTTAAAGACTGGGCACAGCCACTTCTTCCAGGAACCTTTCCTGGCCTCCCAGGCCGACTAAGGTGACCCTTCTCCGGGATCCCCAGCACCTGTACCTATGACAGGTACCCAAACTGGCAGCAGCAGCCCCCAACCCAACTAACCTGCCCTCGGGGACCTCTAAAAGTTTATCCTTATTTAACATCAGGAAGAAAAAGCAAAATGGCTTAGCCCAAGGCCGAGCCCCACGGGAGAGGGACCAGATCCCAAGAAGCCAGCTGTTCCCCAGATTGGACTGTGATTCAGTCCCCAAGCTCAGAGCAGCAGGGCGCACAGCCCAGAGCAGACAGTAGGGCAGCGAACAGGGCCCAGGGCTAGGGGTGGAGAAGCAGCTCTGTGCCACCTGCGGGCTGTGCCCTGGAGGAGGAACAACCTGGGGGGGGGGGGCGGGGCTGGAGTTCCGGGCTCCTGGTGGATCGCCCCCTTCCTCTGAAGACTCTGGTCCCTGCAGCTCTCATGGAGTCTGTTCCCTCATCTGGGAAGTGGGGATATCTGTACCTGGTTTATTCGCTTCATGATGAAGGAACGTGCTAAGTACAGACATGACCCCAACTCTGAAAACTCCTAAGTAGAGGTGAGAGCAACAGAGGGGCGCTGCAACGCAGCAGGAGGTGGGGGGCTGCCGCACAGAGCGCTTTGAGCCCCCCTCCTTCCTGAAACCACAGCACCCACCCCTGGAACAGCAGAAGCAGCGGCCCTGAGTCCTTCCCACCCACTTCTCTAAGGTCAACCCTGGCCGCCCGTGGCTTCTCTTTACGGGGTCAGTCTGACGTCCCCCTGGGGTCCCTGGGAATACAGAGGCGACAGTGTCTTCCATCTCTGTTCAAGGTCTGACACACGCGGATGCTCAGAGAGCTTCCGTGACCAAATGGATGAGTCCAGCGGCTGGGCCTCACAGAGGCCCCCGCAGGGGCCTGTCCTGTTCCCCAGGCCCCTCCCCAGCCCTGCCCGTGGCCTCTTCTGCTCCTCCCATCTCCTCACTCAGGGGCCCAAGAGAGCGCAGGGCCCCTGTGGACCTAAGCTGCTCATGCCCCACCCACCCCACCCCACCCCAGTGACCTATGTCTTCAGAGCTCTGTTCTGGGAGACACCTGGTGAGGCCACAGCCTCGTAATCCTCCCGGAACAGACCAAGCACAGTGACCAGAGCCACACAGGCCTCCGGTGTCCCCTCAGCACAATCCTGAGTGTGCTTCCAGCCCGCTCCCCGACAGGCACAGCAAGCCGCTTTCCTCTGGGGGGAGCGTTTCCATCTTTCCTTTTGCCCTCTGGCTTTCCTGTGGCTTCTGTGCCAGTCCCTCTGCCTCTCACACTTCACAACCTGCTCCACCCCCCTCCAGACAGGACAGCAGGCTCAGGGGCTCCACTTCCAGCAGACTCCCCGCGTTGACAAACGTCACTGTCCCCAGCTCCCAGGAACTGCCGGAGTGCTCGCCCCCGCCCCCTGGCATTGCCCCCCCCCACTCCTCACTCCCCACCCCAGCCCCCTAGCTTGGGGGCACCCAGCTTGTCCAAGGTCCCCAGGAGGCAGTCTCAGAGCTGCTTCCACCCACAGGCGGTTGGGGTCTTCAGAGCCTCCATCAACCCGTTAAAGGACCCCTCCCCGCCATGGAGAGGCTGAGGCTGGAATGTGAACACTGGGCCCTTGGGCCACTCCCCCACCCCCTCCTCCTGGGGTCTCCTCGGGAAGGCCGCTCACCTGGCACTGGGCTGTGACTCCTCAGCTGGCCGTGTCTCCAAGGGCAGAAGCACAAGCAGGGAGGCTGGGGTGGCTGCAGCGCGGTCTTCCCCGAGTGGGGCAGGGGCGCCCTCAGGGGGGGAGGCTGGCTCCCCAGGGGGTGGGGAAGAAGAGGTCAGGGGCCAGGCTCCAGGCAGGGGAGAGCACAGAGGGCTGGGCCCCCCGTGACGGTGGCTGGCCCAGGGCGGGAGAGGGGGCGGTGGGAAGGCAGGCTCTGGGGGGGTGGGCAGCTCTTCTGGACCAGAGTGGATGGAAGACTCTCTGGACCCCGGAGGGGGTGTGGATGGGAGGCTGGGGGGACCCTGTCTCGCTTGAGATGAGAAGGGGTTCAAGGCATCCTCCTCCTCAGAGCCCCACAAGGCAGCCTGCTGGGAGCTGCCTGACAGGGGTCCAAGCCCCTCTCCTCCCGGCCCCTGGGTCTGGGGCTCAGAAGTCTCAGCGCCTTCCCCTCTCTCCTGACCCCCCCAGATCTGCTCACTCTGCAGAGCCAAGCTATCTGAGGGACTGAGGATCGGGGCAGGGCCCTCAGGGCAACTGGTGGGCAGAGCAAGGCAGGACCCAGACAGAGGAGGACCCGTGGCCTCCACTAGCTCTTGCAGGCCTGGCCCCCCCAGCAGGGTTCCAGAAGGGCTGTTGGACCCTGACCCCTGCTTCTCACCCTCCTCCTCCGCCTCCCGGGGACCAGCAACCAGCGCACTTGGGAAGGCATTTTCTCCTCCTGCCTCTGTCCCCCTGCTACTCAGCACCCCTGTGGCCTCCTCCTCCTCCTCCTTGGAATCCGAGGATGTGAAGAGGCGCGGTGGCTTGGGAGGCGGACTGCTGGGCTGCAGCCCCTTGTCCGACGCCCGCTCAGGTTGGGGTTCCGGCTCCAGCTCCAGTGGGGGGAGCCCCTCGCTCCCCTTGGGGCTCACAGGTTCTGGTGACTCTGGCTGCACTTGGGGAGCAGGCAGTTCATCAGGCTCTCCCCGCAGGACTAGCGCAGACGTCTCGGCCGCAGGAGAAACGGTGACCACATCCCACGGCCAGGAACCCTCTGCTGGCTTGAGCTCGTGCGACAGCCGGCCTTCGCTGCAGCAGGCCTCCTCCTCCCGGCCCTCAGGGGCGTCGTCGGGGCCGGGAAGCCTCTCCCACACACTGATCACTTCTGGGGAGCTAAACAGAGATGTAGCACTGTTCGCTGGACTCTGCCCTGCTTCCCCTCCTGGGGCCAGTGGCTCCCTGTCTGCTTCAGAGTCTGAGGCTCTCTGGTGCAGCGGGTCTGACGCAGAAGGCAGGCCGGCCCCTCCCGACCCGAGGGGCCCCGGGTCGGCTGTTCTCGAGCGCTGGCTGTCCAGTCCCAAGTCCAGAGGCGCCCTGGGCTCCAGCCACATGCTGCTCCCACCTCTTCCTCTGCCCCCAGGGTCCCCCTGGGGCTCAGCTGCCTTCTCTGCCATGGCCCTGAGGCCTGGGTCGTGCAGCCCCGTCACCTCCAGCCCCACTCCTGCAGGGGCCAGGATTTCGCTCCTGGCCTCTGGACACAGCCTGCTGGCAGCAAAAGCGTTGAAGGTGTCGTCCCACTCAGGCGGGGCTTCCCCAGGGGAGGCCAGGGGGGTGGGGCCGGCCCTGGAGGCACTGGGGAGAGAGGGAGCAGGTGAAGGAGAGTTTAGTGCTATGTCGGCTATGAGTTCCTCGAAGAAAGGGTTGTTCTGCAAGGAGGTGAGGAATGGGTTGGTGAGACCCAAAAATCCAGCTGGGGCGGCTTCGGGGGCAGCTGTGGCGGTGGCGGCGGCAGCAGCGGGGGAGGCGGCTGCAAAAAGGTTAGTGCTTAGCATGGGAGCAGCGGTGGGAGCAGGAGTGGGGGGGACCGGAGCACAGGGGGAGCAGGGGAGGTGGTGAGGAAGAGCAGCTGGGTCAGATTCTACCTGAGGAGACACGTCCAGGCTGTGGAGGGAGACAAAACCGTGAGCCTCCTGGTTAATGCCAAGACTGGAAACGCCTGCTTCATGCCACGCCCTGCCCCCGCCCCGCGCCCACCTGCCTGGGCGACATGTCGCCGTGCCACAAAGGCTGGGCTCAGCCACGTGGGACGCCCCAACGCGGGGTACAGTTAGGCACCTCCAGGAGATGGTGGACACGGCTCACGTGACCCTCACACCAAACCCGAGGATCAGTAACCCTATGTGACTGTGATGGGCAGCGTCCAAGCCTAAACCAAGTTTTCTTTGCACTACCCCCTTCGAAGAGTCTGCCACCCCAGACGACACCTGAAGAACCAGGCATAGAAGCCGAGAGTGCCTCGCGTTCCCCTAAGGACCGAGGGTAAGGCAAGGCCAGCTGGCCGAGGGGATGGAGAGGGGAGCACGGTCTTCAGCTGGACAGTCGCACTAATAAGCCCGGTAGCTGCATCCCGACTCCTGACACAGGCGGGTGCCACCGACCCCACGGAAACAGACGGCAGCGCCGGGGCTGTCATCCGCCAGGACAAGGCACTAACCAAGGAAAACGAACCCTTGTTTCTTGAGGGGTGGCACAGGCACCCAGGAGCACCCAAGACACCGGCAAGGAGGCCGGTTGTCGGCGCTCCCCAGCCTGGCACCCGGCGGGTGGCGCCCATGCTGAGGGGCCAGCCCTGACAGCAGCCCTGTGGGGGGCAAAGGCTGGAATGGGGGCGGGCGGGGCAGCAGCAGAACTCAGGCGGTCTCCAGGGGCTTCCCAGGACCCCTCACACAGACCCCTGACTCCGGGGGGAAATCCCTCTGTGAGCGTACATTCCCAGAGACACTGGACAATGCTCGCCGGCCTCCCGGTGTCCCCTGGGGAGGGGTGCCCCCTCCTGCACGCCCTGTGCAGAGCAGCCGACTTCAGGGATATGGACAGAAGCAGAATCCGAACCGCAGCTCTTGGCTTCCCCAGGACACCGGTGGGGGCACAGACAGAAGGCCAGAAAGACACCGCAGGAGAGACGGGCGCCCATCACCCCTGTTTTCAGCAGTCCGGCAGCGGCACAGCGATTTGTGGCTGCCTTGTCAGACCCAGACCTCGGTGTCCTCCCTGTTGCCTGAGCCCGATCTCCCAGTCCTACCTCCTCTGAACTCCGTGACCCCCATTCCTTGCACCCCGCCTGTCCAGGTGGAAACATCCTGGGAACACCTACACACACATCCATCTTCCCCACCCCAGCAGCTTCTTCCCCTGGGGAACTGCCAGGGATGAGCCCTGAAGCGGCAGGAGCCAGACTTTCCCAGTCAGTCCTCAAGGAACCAGGAACGCAAGCTGGGGCTGGAGGGCGTCTCTGGGAAAAGGCTGACAGTCCAGCGCTTGCCAGAATTCTTCCAGAGCCAGGGCCAGGCGGAGCTTGCCCCACACAAAGCCAGACAGAGGCAGGGCCAGCTCTCCACAGACACCAGGGGGCGGCCAAAGGGACGGCGTTCAGGGCTACGAGAAGCAAAGGGGCTTCCCCGGACCACCTCGTGGGCAAGGTGAAGCCCACTCTCGAACTCTGGGCTTTCTCTTCAGAATCCACAGTCAGCTACCCAAGACTCCAGGCCCTAATTTGCCTATACAAATTCCTCTCCCAGGGTGGGTTCTCAGTCTCACATCACCACAGAGAGATGGAGGGAGAGGAAGTGCCACTCACTCCCACCGCAGCTCTTGCCTCTATGGTGAAGACACTAAAAGAGGGAGAATCCAGAGCCTACAGTCCAGCAACACCAGACGTTCCTTCTCCCTGCATTCCAGACCGGCCTTGGGTCAAGGCACACACGGCTACCTTGGGGACTGAGGAAAGCAAGGTGCCACCAGCACGAGAGGCAAGACTCTGCCCTCAGCCCACCCCCACTGCATCACCCCTACTCAGGGTGAGTGGCCAGAGGGGTCTGAGGGAGGAGAGCACCCTCAGCACTGACTAGCACTGAGCACCCTCCAAGCCCGGGTTGGCCCCACTCACCCTTGCAGTCTTAGAGCAATCTGGTTGCAGCCAGACTGCGGGACAGGAGAGCTGCAGGGAAGCAGGCTGGGTGCAGCTGCCGCGGGCTCCCCAGGGGTACACACAAACCCGTTGGTATGGAACCTGCAAAGGGCTATCCCTGGAGGGCGCGACTCCAGGTGGCAGGCCCAGCAGGCTCCCCGGAGTCAGTGGCACCCCTGAGAGCATTCTGTCCAGGCTTCCTGCCCAGGAACACCCTCCCTCCTCCCCAAACCTCCCTTGTCTTGCTCCTTACCACATACACACTCTAACGGTTCTCGCTATGAAAGTCACATCTGGGGCCTCCCTGGTGGCACAAGGGGTTGAGCACAGCACCATGAAGCTGTCACAGCCACTGCAGCATGAGTTCGACCCCCAGCCAGGGAGGGGACCCACATGGCGCAGCAGACCTCTCCTGTCTCACCCGCTGCTCCCCTCAGCAGTGTATTTCAGTAGATCCACCTGTCCTTTTCCCCACCCTGTCGCTGGTGAATCCTCTCACCCCCCAGACCACTGGCCTGTACCCCAGTTCTTGAATGCATAAACAAACACATCTTTTTTTTAAAAAAAAAAAGTGAGGTGCACGTGTACCCATGTGTGGTTGCCTTTGCAGTTTGGGCTCTGAGGGCAAAGCCCACTTGCCAGCATAATACGGTGTCGCTCCCCCGCCAACCGCTGGAGGACTCGACAGGCTGCCTCCGACCCTCAACCTGGAGGAATGGCACTTGGGAGCCTGCAGGGACCCTAGGGCCTCTGGTTGGACCTGTGACTTGGTGCAGGAATCACCTGTTCACTCCAACCTTCCCCCTCCTTAAATGCCACTGCTGCCGGGCGACTCGCTGCGGAGGCCGGGTCTCCCTGGCGGAGAGCGCTTACGGAGGCCGGGATGAGCTGTGCGTCCTAGTTATATCACGCGCTGGACCCAGAGGTGGCAAGCGGGTCTGCAAAGGCTCTCTACCAGGCTGTCCCCTCAAAGGCCACAGCCAGTCTTCGAGGCATGCCCACCCCAGCCAATGAGCCCGTCGCCACACCTCCCGAAGCTCTACCACCTGGATCCACCTGTAACGCCCTGACAGCAGAAAACACGTCCAAGAGGCTGGACACAGCCTGGGCCAGCACTGGGGCACCATGAAGTGAGAGTGGGCCGTACACTCTCCAAGGAGGGAGCCCACGATTCACCTTCCACGCCCGAGTATCTTTACTGTAGTAAGGGGCGCTAGAAACTAGGCCCGGAAACCAGGATGTGCCCACGCTAACCCCAAGTCACCAGGCGCACCTCACGTTACTCGCACTGCGCTGAGAAGCCGCTGAGCCCCTTGGCTCTTCCAGGGCCACACACTCTAGGCTCCCCGGGACACTGTCCCCCACCTGGCTGCAGAGGCTGCTGGAAGTCACACGCCTCTGTGTCCCCACACCCCAGTGGGAACACGGCTCCCAAGGGTCGCGGCCCTACTGTGCACAGAGCTCTCTGGTTAATGTGAGAGGGAGGCGTGAGCAGCACAGGCGTGGCTGGCCCCGGGAAGCTCACACTGACAACGTGATGCGCACAAAGGCAATCCGCCCCGGCTCCGGTTTAGCACACGCAGTCTGGACGGCTGTGCGCACACTCTAAGTGACCTGAGCTGCAGACCAGGGTGCACGTTCACATCAGAGCCCCGAGCAGTGAGTGTCCCACGGCCCAGACCTTAGTCACAAGACCCACTCCCCCTACGCGGGCACACTTGGTAGGGGCCTAGGGCAACAGCCATGGACCTGGCAGACAAGGTGGGTCAGAGGAACGGCTTCCTACCTTCAATCCTTCTCTCCCAGCCAGTCATTGTCCTGTCCAGTGGCAGCGGCCTTTTTTTTTTTTTTTTTTTTTGGAGGGAAGCTGCACCCAACCCATACCACNCCTTCAATCCTTCTCTCCCGGCCAGTCATTGTCCTGTCCAGTGGCAGCGGCCTTTTTTTTTTTTTTTTTTTTTGGAGGGAAGCTGCACCCAACCCATACCACTTGAACCTCTGTGGAACGTCAGTGCCACCTGGGAGCACTAGAGGGCGCTGCTGCCCTTCCTAGTGAGGAACAGCAGCCTCTGTGCTCATAGCCCTGGGGCAGAGGCACCCCCTTCCCTGGACCTGTCCCCCACTGGAGCTCCTGCAGCTACATTTGAGCACTCCAGTTCCAGTTCCACTGTTTCTTGAAGTGATCAGCTCATCTCTCAGTCCCCTCAAAGGCCCTGATAAGCCCTCTGGGTAACTGCCAGCTGTCCCCATCTCTCAATCAAGGCTCACACAGCCAGGGGGATGCTGACGCAGTCCAGTGTCCAGCTTTCAGACCTCTCCAGGTCAGGCCTGCCCTACTGCCCCAGGGAAGGCAGCAGTGTCCTGAGTGCTCCCCACCCCCCAGCTGAGGACAAGCTCAGAGTTCAAGCATGAGGACAAAAACCTCAGCTTCCTTCTGTCCATGAGTGACCAGACTTCTCTGGACTCCAAAAGGCCTTTAGGAGACGCAGAGCAGCAAGAGAAGGAGAATGTAGGCAGCAGCAGGAGCAGTGACACTCGCAGCCTGCAGAGGCCTTAGCCTAAAACCTGGGCTTGTACCCGTAAGTGACCCCACAGAAAGGTGTCTCTAAGCACCGTCCTGCGCCGTCAAAGGCCCACAGACCCCCCGCAGATGCCTGTGCGTGCTGTGTGCTTCTCCCAGCGAGGGACCTGTCCAAGCACCCTGCCACCTCCCTCCGCCCCACCCACAAACAGCTGCTCTGTCGCGGGGCCCCACGCTCAGTGTGAACACTGAGCAAGGCCCTTGCTCTTCTTTCCGATCACCTGTGCTGCAGGTGACTAGCAGTTCCCTGGGATTCCGGGCAGCAGGGACAGAGGTTGCCACCCAGCAGGGGAGGCAAGACCTGCCAGACACTGACCCACCCCACAGGCCCCGCTGTGAGGCCATCCAGGAGCCAGGCGGCCAGGGCCCAAACCCTCAGAGCGGGGGCGTCTGCTCCTCCCCCAGAATTTCACAGAGCAAGAGAAAAACCAGGACTTGAGGATTTGTCTCTTCTCTGCTGGGGAGCAGGCTCAGGGGCCCCCCTGTACCCGCCACCATTGCACACAGCCTTCCCACCCACCTCCAGCCCATATATCCATCAGGGCGGGGTGGGAGTGGCAGGGTCTGTGGAAGAACAGAAACAACTCCTGCCACGCTGGTCAGGGCTGCTGCAGATGCTTCAATCCAAGGCTAGGCCCAGGCCCCCGAGAAGGGGGACGTGAGGCCCTACGGCCTCCATCTCGAGCCTCACCCTGGCCCTGCTGGACAATGTAGCAGCTTCCACTGGCACAGAGTTAGGAGGAAGCACAAGGGCCCAGGACCCTGCCCAGGGCCTGAGCTGAAGGACTCCTGCACCCCACCCCTAGCTGGGACTCAGCATACCGAAAAGAGCAGGCTCCTGCCACACCCCAAGACGAAGAGACACCAGGGAGGGCCTGAGCCCCGAGAGTCTCGAAGGACGAAGGGTAAAGTTACAAGTGTCCCAAAGGCTGCCCCTGTCTCACCAGATCACAGGAGCGACTGGAGTTAAGTGTATATGGGTGTGTGACTCGACCCCCATCTCATAGAGGGAAGAAGTCAGAGTCAACTGGGGCTGCTGGGGGGAGCATGTGGGCACAGTCCCCAGTCCCTGCTCTCTACCTGCCAAGGCTTCCTCACCTGAGGCCAGAGGGCAGGAAGTGCAGGTTAGGAAGCAGACTGCATACGAATGGCTGGCCCTGCCTGCTTTCCTCCCATTCCTTCCGTCCTGGTGGGGGCAGGGGTGAGGGTGGGATGCCAAACCCTGGGCCCTCTGCACAGCGCCTTTGCAACTCACCTGTCTGTTGCTGCAACAAGCCTCGGCTTAGGGAGAGCACAGCTCAACCATGCAAAGCCAGAGCCCAGCAGCTACCCAAGGGCCACATCTGCTCCATCCTCCCTGCCCAGGGTCCAGGCTGCAAACACCCAGCGTCCTCCCCAAGGAGCAAAGCTGGTCTTGCCAAAGACCTACCTGGGTTTCTGAGTTGGTTCCTTAGCTTCTCTCAAGCCAAACCAGCTACTCTTGGACTTCTCCTCCCCGCTGGATGAGTGGTGGGGAGAGGCCCCTAGGGTGGGACCCCCTTTCTCCCCCAGAGAGCTGCGACGCCCTAACTCACTCCGACCCAGCCCCTGATGGTGATGGTGGAAGAGGCCCATCCGGGGCTTCCGCTCCTCCTTCCGGGCTCCCTCCTTCTCTGCCAAGGCTTCGGTGGAGACCACCATGGGTGTGGCGATCTGCATGGGCTTGCCCTCCAGAAGCCGGGCCCCCTCCTCCTCTCCAGAGCGGCCGGCCCCCACAGCCCGATTGCTGGGCTCCTCCTGTCCCGGGGCCACCTCTGAGCTGCTGGCACTACGGCCGCCTCTGCCCCAGGTGTCGTCTGCAGACCTGGGCCCCTCCTCAGAGGGCCGGGAGGAAGCACTGTGCAGGGAGCTGGCGGGTGGGAACGGGCCCGAGATGGAGCTGCGGTGCCGCAAGGGGCCCTGGGGCTCCTCGTTGTAAATATGGCTCCCATTGACACAGAGAGAGGAGCGAGAGGCCACGTCCAGGTGGCCCTGAAGGTCAAGGAGGGCCCGGGGAGGCGCCGCTCTCATCTGGTTGGCCTCATCACTGTATGTCCTTTTGTGGGTGAGCAATTTGGGGGACTGTGTTGAGTCCCTACCTGAAAGGGAAGCACATGTGGAGTTAGCACCCGGCAGAAAAAGCCTGCTTCCCGGCCGGGCCTTCCCTGCTCCTAGAGAGGAGGGCCCAGCGCCCGCTGCCCTCCAGGGAGCTCACTTACCCCCTTCAGTGGACAGCCAGCTGCTGCGGCTGGGGGAGCGCGTGAGGAGCTCGGCACCAGGCCCCTGGTAGGCCAGGCTCCCGCTGGCTGAGGACAGGGTGCTGTCTGAGCCCAGCGAGGTGCTGGACTGGGTGAGGGAGGACTTGCGCAGCTTGTTTCGGAGGAAGAAGCCTTTGGCTTTGCCCATCTTGCCCAGGCCGCCCAGGTCAGGATCCTCCAGGGCGCTGCTTGGGAGGATGGCAGAGGCAGACTCCAGCTCGTACTTCTTCTTGCCCTTCATCTTGTCCTTGATCTTGCTGAAGGGGGACCGCGGCTTGTCCTTCATGGAGAGGTCGAACATGCTGGCGCTCAGGTTGTTGCGCGTGAACTGGATGCTGACCTGGATCTCCCCGCGCTCCTTCTCCTTCTTGCCGGCCTTGGAGTGCAGCTTGTACCACCTGCGCCGAGGGGAAGGGGAAGAGGGCTGAGCTGCTGTGGCCGATGCAGGGGGCCTGGCTCCCACAGCCCCTCCCTGCCTGGGGCCCTTGAGGCCCTTCCCAGCTCCTGTTCTGACACACAGGCCCTGCCCTCCAGGCGCCTCTGAGAGATCACCCACAACTTTTTCATGATGGCTTAGGAAGCCACATCCTCAGTAGGGGAAGCTCCTCCATGCTTCGGGACAGGGCAGCAGTTAACATGCCCTGCTCACCCTATGCAGCTCACCTAGCACCATCCTGGAGCTCGGAAACCCCACCCTCCCCCATTCCTCCCCTACTTCTGAAACCCTGAGGCCCAGAGGGCCAGCCGGGCTCTGGGAGGGACTTGTATCTCCAGGCCCTCGTACAGACAGACCTACCCACATTTCCCCGTTTACGTCATCTCTGGTCAGGGGCAGCCAAAGTTCTGCTCTGAGCCACCAGCGAGCCCAGGAAAGAACAGCTCACCCAGAGGCCCAGGGCCAGGAACACAAACGCGCGCACGCACACACGCACGCACACACACACATCCCTCATCCACTGGCTGACTCACCCCACATCCTGCTAGGAATACCTCTGCAAGATGGAGGAGCAGGCAAGAATGGCACAAGGGGAGCTCAAGCAAGAGACGCAGGGAAGGGAGGGGCACCCCCACCTGTGACGCCTCCACTGTCACAGCAGAGTGCGGGGCCTCTCGGCTCACCCCCATGGACACGGCATGAGCCTGTGAGGTCAGAGACGCTACCCTGATTTTACAGATGAGGACGCTGAGGGTCAGAGGCAAAGTCATTCATCCAAGAACAAGCTACCAGAGATAGAGGGGAGACCCAAGACACAGATTCTCATCACTCCGAAGCTCATGCCCTCCCCACTACACTCTCAGGAAGACCCCTAACCCACGGGCCTAAAGCCCCTGCAGGGTGGAGCTCTCCCTTCAGGGGAGGGGTGTGCAGGGAAACCTCCTTGCTCTGCTTCCTGCAACATCCTGGGTGACTCCTGGAGAAGGCCTGAGAAGGGTGGGTCAGTCAGATTCTGCCTGTCTGTCTGGCCGCACCATACAGCATCATGTGGAGCAGCTGGACACCTCCCCTCCCACTCTGCCATGTACATCCCTCCCCAGCTCCCACAGGTGAGAGCAGAAACCGGAAAGGTTTGGGACTGAGGGACACCAGGCCCAAATGATACAGCCCAAATGTGTGTGTGTGTGTGCGCGCGTTTGTGTTCCTGGCCCTGGGCGTCTGGTGGTGGCTCACTGGTGGCTCAGGGCAGAACCTTGGCTGCTCCAGGTGTGGGGCTGGAAACAGGAGACTCTGAAAATCAGTCCCTTTCTCACACTCGCAGCCAGAATGCAGAACCTCCCCGGCATGTAAGAACTGAAACAAAACATTCAAAGGACATCAAAGGAAATGTCCCAGAAAGCAGGACAATGATGATGCCATTATTAGAAGTCAATCCAAGGAGGTTCGCCTCAAATAACTGGGGAGTCAAAACAGAAAGCAGACGCTGCTCCTGTGTGTGAGGGGCTTAGGTGCCATTTCTCCCATCTACAGAACAAGAAAACTGAAAATCAGCCCCTCACAGGGGATTTCTAGGATAGTGAGATGACTGTATGATACTGTAATGGTGGATAATCTCCCGAGTGAATAATAAAAAAAGAAGAAACCCTGACATAACTACAGGCTCTAATAATAATGTAGCGACACTGACTCATCAACTATAACAAATGCCCAGCACCAGTGAGATGCTATAATAAGGGAAATTCAGTGGGGGATGTGTGGGGGGGTGTCATTAGAGAGAATTTGCGACCTCTCTGTACTTGCCACTCATTTTTCCATAAATCTAAAAAATGAAAGTAAAATAATAAACGGTTAATTTAAAAAATGAGAGGGCAAGCACAAAGGAGAAACCATGAAAGAATCATTCAAGAAGGTCTTCCTAAGGACAGAGCACCAGCCATGGGGCCAAAAGCATGCGGCACAAAGAACAAAGACGAGGTGTCGCTGTGAGCCTGAGGTATAAAGAGGAGACCCCGAAGGCTCCCAGGGGAGACGGCGGGCCCGCTCCCTCCTCCACCACCACCGCCTCCTCTTCTACCTCTCCTGGTGCCTTTTGTGAACCCGAGGAGATGCCAGGTTCACCGTGGCTGTGAAAAGCGCAAGGAAGGAGCTGAGACTGAGAAAATCAACGTGCATTGAAGGTGGTGGGACGTGCTGCGGTGCGAGAAGAGGACTCACACCTCGTCGTGAACTGGGAAAGTGCCCTGTGAACAACAGGGCGTGTCAGGGGGCAGAGCAGCCAGCCAGTGACACAGCGCCAACCTGCACAGCTGGCGGTGGAGGGTGAGGGGTTCGGCAGCCAGTCGATGTGCTCCCGCAACAGACAGGGGTGTCCGCTACAGAGGGGGCGCCGTGCCCCAGGACTCTCCTCCAGGACAAGAAGACATTCTCAGCTGGAAAGCCTCAGGCCGGTGCCACCACAGCCTGCCCACCACAGTAGAGTGTTCTCTACTCTTTCATTTCCCCTCGCCCTGTCCTTTCCTGCACACAGAGCAACAGGTCATGGGCACAGGCATATGGCGCTTTTTACAACGAAATGGCCAGTGGTATATTTGCTCACTGTCCAGAGGAGAGGCCATGGGGGGAAGTACCGGTACTGCGGAAATGAGCCCTCCGTGAGCAGCTGTCGTTCAGCTCTGATCTTTCATTCTGGTAAGGTATTTTCTCTCAATGTTTAACCAAAGAGAGAGAGAGAGAACATAAAAAATTCTTGCATATCTTCTTTGATTAGAGAAATTTAATGTTTTTCATTTATTTTTATAAAACCAGTGGTAATTTTATAAGTTTTTTAGTACATAACTGCTATATATAGGGTAATCTGCCTTAAAGTAGGGAAAAATAACTCTTTGAAAAAATGAATCTTAGGTAGTTTTCCCTTCAAGTCAAGTATCTTGTTGCTTAAATAAACGTCTTGTTTGAAATAAAAACTAACAGGGTGTGGCGGGCAGACTCACACACTTGGGAGCCAGGACGGAGTCAGGTCTTCACTGAGCAAGAGCAGGCGCCGCGGGGAGGCGTGCCTTCGACAGCCTGACGGGGAAGTTTGCAGCCTAGAACTCTAGGCCCAGCCAGTCAAGCACGGAGGAGCAATGAAGCTGGGTGGAGATGGTCAGATTGGTCTCTGAAAGGCGCAAGGTCCCTCCATGCAGAAACACACCACACAACATACACACCCCCGACACTGCACACATACACACCACACAACATACACACCCCGACACTGCATACATACACACCACACAACATACACACCCCGACACTGCACACATACACACCACACAACATACACACCCCGACACTGCACACATACACACCACACAACATACACACCCCGACACTGCACACATACACACCACATGCCATACAACCACCACATGCCTCATCAGCACCACGGCCCTCAGCTCCCACCTGAGTCTGGGACCCCACAGCACCAAGTCCCAGAGAGTCACATGGACACGAAGGGTTTGGGACTAGGGGATCTTTTCTATTAAAAGTCCCCATTATGCTCAGTGAAATAGCCAGAAGGGAAAAGAATATTTACCAGGTGGTCTCACTCAGAGGAAGAATACAGGTGAACAAGAAAAGAAAAATAACAATCACATCAACAGCAACGACAAAACCAAACTAAACAAAGCAAGAATGGACAGACAACACAATCAGAGACATTAGGGAGGGGAAAGGCAGGGACTGGGAGCAGGGCAGGGACAGAAGGAACACAAGGGACTGTGGGATGGTGCAGGGGTGAGTTGCGGATGGAAATTCTAAGGGGACTACACCAAAAAAGGCAAGCAAACGTTGTAAGAAAAATAATTAATAAAAAAAGAAAGTAGTTAAGTGGAAGCATACACTAAATAAATAAAGTCCCCACGCATCAAAAAGAATTGTCATTGCAAAGGCTTGGACAGAGTGGTTGTTTTGGGTATTGTTTTTAATGTTGCAACTTTTTATAAAAGTCTTTCCAGGGGCCTCTCCAATTGCATCACATTGAAAAGCCCACCATGATGATACCCTATGTGTCCGTCATGGGGGATGGGCCTGGCCTCTCTTTGCTGACCCACTTGATGGCCTGAGAAGAGGGAGGCTGGCCTGTTGGTCTTCCCTTCAAAGCTGGGAGATTATCCCTTGGGCAGTCTGGATTAGGACTGATGACGGCCCAAGCAGGGCAAGTGAGACTCAGAGGATACGTGCACATGCCTGTTCTCTTGTAACGAGCAGGACGAGACGGGAAAGCTTGTGAAGGAGGGAGTGAGGGAGAAGAAAGCTACGAGACAGACCACAGAGCTGTGTGCGAGGATGTGTCTGGGGGCGAGAGGGAAAGTTTAATAGAAAGATGAACCAGCATCATCATATGGTGGCGCAAGGGGTTGAGCGCTGCACTGCGGGGCTTCCGCAGCCACTGCAGCACGAGTTCAATCCCAGGCCAGGGAGGGGACCCACATGGCGCAGCAGACCTCTCCTGCCTCACCTGCTATGACACCCCCCTCAAATGCACCGCACATCGTGAAAGGGCCACCGTGGGATGGACCCCTGCCTGCTCTCCATCATTTTGTGGGTCAGATTCCCCGCCACCTGGGTCCATCCCGATACTCCCCTCAGCAGCGTACTCCGGTCAATCTGCCTGTTTTGCTCCCCACTCTGTCTCTGGTGAATCCTCTCACCACCCAGCACCTCTGGCCTGTACCCCAGCTCTTGTATAATAAATAAATAAAACCTTTAAAGATGAACTAGCTAGCATCAACATCCTGACACTGCCACTTCTAACTCTTTAAAGGTTAAGCTCTAGTCACTTCCCCCAAACCTGGATGAGGCCCCATTTTGCACAGGAAGATCCTGGGAGGTGGGGCAAAGAGAAGCGTATGGGCTGTGACCCTAAGCCCACTGAGCCCTGAACAACTACAGTCTGCAAGCGCAGACATCCTCTTTATGCCGGGGCACAAAGGTCACCGCACACAGCACGGCACCAGCCTTAGCTAATGTGCGCGGGGTGAGGCTGCAGGGAGCTATCCCTTCCTATGTTGTCTCTCTTTTTCCTGTTTGAATTTTTTTATAAGGAGCAGGTATTACTGCTGTAATGGGGAAAAGACAAAGACAACTCCTATCTTACCTCCTCAGCTGCCTGGGCATGCTGCAGGCCAGGGTGGCTCATGCAGCCCGAGGAACTCTACGGCCCAGGCTGAAGCCCGACCCGTCACCCGTCCAGTCACAGTCACCAGCCCACTCACCACAGTAAGTCAGATGCGACGAAGGCCCCAACATGCATCCAGGGGACAACGCATAAGACAGTCCTCATCTCCAAACGCTACGGCTACCGTGCCCCGATCAGCCATCGTCCGTGCAAGACTTATTTGGTGTGTAAGTAAACCAGACCCACCTAAGCCCTGCTGAATTAGAAAGGCCAAGTCTAGGAGTCTGCACTTCTCAAGCGGATGGGGCTCCCTTCGCATGACACCGCACATCATGAGAGGCCACAGGGGATGGCCCTGCCTGCTCTCCATCACCTTGCGGTCAGAGCTCAGATTCCCCGCCACCGGGTCCATCCTCAAAGACACCCAAGGGGTAGCAGAAGCAGCCAATCTCTCTCCGCCGCCTCTCAAAGCCCGAGGGCAGGCACGGTAAGCGCTTTCTGTGAAGTACGAGACGAGCAGGGCTTCTTTCCATGAGACCCTTCCGCAACGGCTCTCCCACTGAGCCAGGGGAAAGGGCTGTGATTCTGCCCCCAGGGCCATTTCCCTGACATCTGCCCGGTTCTCATCATTCCTCCACCCCAAGCATGTAAATCACCATCCTTCACATCTCACCCTGAGCTCTCCAGGGCTTAGGAAGCACATATTCGGGAGATAAGGGTGTGACAAAGATGGACGTTGACTGGGACCTGGTCCAGGTATGACTGAAGCCAAGCCCTGACAGGCACCATCAGCAGAGGGACGGCAAGAAAAGCTCCTTGTCTCAGAAGAGGTATGCGTACTATGGACACTGCTCTGAGGCATGACGTGCGTCAGCGCTTCTCAAGCTGCAAAGTGCAAGAGGGTCACTGGGTCTGGCAAAATGCAGAGCTGACACTGTGAGTACAGATGAGCCTGAGAAGCTCCCTCGTGTCCAACTTCCAGAGGATGCCGGTGCCGCCTATTGGCCTGCGGACCTCACCTGAGCAAAGGGAGACGAGGATGAGGCTGGAGAACCAGCAGAGCTGGCTCCCTGCATGCAGCTCACTGCACTCCAGGCTCGGTGCCCGGCAGGAAACAGTGTCCATCATCCCCATTTTGCAAATGAGGAAACTAAGTTCCAGGGCAGTACTGTGACATGCCCAAAGTCAGATAGTAAGTGACAGAGTCAGAACTTGAACATGGAGATGACTAATTATCCCCTTAGCCTCAAAAGCGTGGCGTTTCTCATCAAAGTGAAAGCAGACATTGAGGCCTCCAGACATTCTGAGAGGACAGACACTGGGAAGGGCCTGCACATCCATCACCAGTTTCCACGGTAGCACAGAGATGGCTGCAAAGCCCCAAACCCCTTTTAAAGGACTGATACAATCCCAGGACAACGGAAGCCTGAGAGGTGACTGAGGGGACCTGGGAGTTCTGCCCTGTCCTCAGGCCATTAAAACCTTGTCAGAGCGCAATCCAGCCTTTAGGGTACACAACTCCTGGAGGACAAAAACCACAGGAAAGCTTTGAAAGGGGCCCCAACTCTGCATTAGCACCTCCCCCAAATTCCTAGACTCTGACAAAGTTCACAGGCCACTGTGGACTTAGGACTCAGGCTCCTCCCCTGCGATCTCAGCTCATCTCATCCTCTGCAGTCTTCCCAGAGTCCCCCAGCGAAAACCGCCCTGTGCCTGTGTTATCTCTTCAGTACACTTAACACGGCTTGAACTCGCGTGTGTGTGCACACACGTGTGTGTATCCCACAGAGTAAAACGATGTTTAACACCTGTCTTCGATAGGCAGCAATTCTATTCACCTGTCTCTCCAGTACTTAAAATAGTGGACACCCAAATATTTGTTCAGTGAACTAGCACATTCAGATGTGAATCACTTAGGAACTTGCTTGTTCACAGGGATTCCACACGTCTCTATCGTTACAGGCCCATGCGATCGGCACCCACCAAGGGAGCCTCTGAGGGCGGGGCCACAAGTGCCAGACTTAAAAGGGAACTTTCTTTCACCTGAGACCCATGGAGGTCACTTCCCTTATTTCTCCAGAGCATGGAAAAATTGTTAGGCAGGAGAAAAATTACATATTTTATTCTCTGGTAGAAATTTAGCATTTCTTCCAATGACAAATGTCTATACAGCAGCAATACCTGTGGGTCACCAAGAGAAACTAGGCATTTTCTAGCACATCATTGTTGTTACAAATGTCACGAAATACTGTATATTTTCATCACCACTTCAAACTTTTAAGTTATGACGCTACCACTTGATCCCATTATTTAATACCAACCACAGTAGTTCAGCCAAGTGTTTTAATATACTGCTAAATATACTTCAGTATCACTGGTCTACTTTGTAATTACACATATTTGAAAACATCGTACTGAGGGGCCCACGGGCTTCAGTAAGGGCGTCCACAGCACAGAAAAAGGCTAAGAACCTCCTCTAGCAGGGAGGGCACAAGGCAGCAGAAAGGCAGGCCTTGCCCTTCCTGCCCCACCGCACCACCCAGGCTCAGCAGAGGACAGGCGAGGGGATGGGCTGGGCAGGGGCACCTGGTGAGGGTCAGGCCGGCCAAATCCCTGGCGGCACAGGGGTTGAGCACCGCACAGTGGAGCATGCGCTGCACAGCAGTGTGAGTTCGATCCCTGGCCAGGGAGGGCACCCACATGGTGCAGCAGGCCTCTCCTGCCTCGCCTGCTGCTCCCCGCAGTAGTGTACTTCAGTCCAACTGCCTGCTCTGCCCCCACTCTGTGTCTGGTGAATCCTCTCATCCCCCATCCCTGCACCTCTGGCCTGTACCCTAGCTCTTGTATGCATAAATAAATAAATCTTTAAAAAAAAAAAAAAAAAGATGTTCAAAGGCCCTGAGACTCTCCAGCAGCACCACGCTTCAGTGCTCAGTCTGACCCTCAAGCACCCTGCATGCCAGTGAAGGTGACTCCAGAGAAACAACAACAGCCACTGCCCCAGAGCTTGTTTTGAGCCTACCCCCAGCACCACCGTCTCCAGCTTCCTGGGGCTTGTCCTCACGTGAGCCTCACCTGCTACGATCACAACCCACCTGGTCTGCAGATTCTCTCTCCCAGGTGAGCCTGTTGCCCTGCACTCTTCAGAGATGGATCTTATCTCAGAATAGTGAACAGCCAGTGTGGGCATGGGGCTGCGAAGCTGTAGGAATCAAACCCTCATTCTGAGGCCAAAGTGCTAGGAGGTCCCTACGAAAGATAATTATGCTGTACCAAGGTAATGGCTGGAGAATCTTCCAGAAGGGTGAGAAGCCAGCATGAAGGAGGGAAGAAATACTGATCCAGTTCTTTCCCAGCATCCCTCTCCCCAGCTAGCTTCCCAAGAGAGTGAGGACAAACAGGGCTACAGGATCCAGAGTGGAGAGCGTCTGCTGCTCAAGTGGGTGCTGTGTTGGGGTAAGCAGTAGCAGATAAGGCCATGCTAGCTGCCCTCAGCACTGTCTCCCCTGGTTCCTGCTCCAGCCAGCCTCATTTCAAGCCACACCGCATCAAATCATCTGCCTTCAAAGGCCCGGCCTGCGGAACCTGCCCCGTTGCCCCTCCCAGGTTCGTGAGGCCATGTGCTTCCACCTCAGCAGGAAACTCCTGCTATAGAAATAACCCGTGTCGTGCACTCTGTCCAGCATGGACTTCCAGTTGAAAAGGGATGGCCAAAAAATGCCACTCCGGCTATTCCTGAGCGAACGCTGCCATTTCTTTGCAGACCAGCCAAACAGTCAAGAGGGAAAGCGCTTCCTTTTGCCAGATTCTTGCTGACAGATACAGAAGAAAGATAAATATGAAACTGGAGACCTAGACAATCATCAGTGGCTCTAAAACCTTTAGAAGAGGTAATGGAGGAGTTCCTGATGGCGGGGTCCCCGCTTAATCCCAGCTCACTGCAGACAGCACATGGGGCACCTCCCGAGGCCGCAGCAGAGTCAGCCACCCCACTGAGGAAGACTCCTGCCATAGGGGTCTGGGTCAGGGCCCCTCCAGACCCAGCACTCAGTCTCCAGGGGCTGGAGAGTCAGGGTGCAGGCCGCTTGTCCTCCTCCATCAGATCAGGCAGGGCAGGGCGGGAGGGAGGGCCTGTGACAGGCGAGCCCCGACGTGAGTCCCCCCAAGCAGGCCCAGCACGGAAGCCCTGTTTGGATCCCGACTCAACCAGCCACATATGGAGACTCAGTCATAACAAAAGGGGAATTTGAGTATGGAATGAAGGCAGGATGATTCTTAAAGAACTGTTGATTCTTTGTGTGTAATAATGCCTTTTTGGTTTGGTTTGGTTTGGTTTGATTTGGTTTGGTTTTTAAAAAAAAAAAAAAAAGACCCAATTCAGTTGGTGGTGGTTAGAAACACACACTGAAGCATTTAGGGGGTGCCGACATTTCATACAGTCCCTCTGGCCCATTCAGGACTGAGAGCACATTGTTTCCCTTGGAGCTCCGGGCTGGCTTTTCCCCTGGCCCGATGACTGAGCCCTGCTCCTGACCCCTGTGAGCTCAGCCCTGCCTCCCTTGTGGCTGCAGCCCCAGCACAGGACCTGGCTCTCACCAAGCACAGTTTCCAAGGCGCAGGGAACTCGCCAGTGGAATCCCACCCAGCCAGAGGAGGCCTCAAGCCAGGCCTCCGCTCACAACATTTCCCAAGTATTTGCCAAGAACAAGAAAGGGAGTGCCTGTGGGAAGCTTGCCTCTTGGTGGGGAAATAAGGTAGCCCTGTAAATAAAGGAAGAAGGTGTTCAACACCACAAAAATGCACTAATAAACTGAGCAGGAAGGTGAAAGGGGCTGATTTCAGGAGGGTTAGTAAAGGACACAGCCCTGAACAGATAGGCAGTGGAGGGTGAGAGTACGGAATACACAAGCCCCCTGGGCTGGACAGGCCCAGATGAGCAGCCAGTGCTTTGGGGCACACAGGAGTCCTCAAAACCTGCTAGAGAACTGGCACTTTACTCTGGGCCCTTAAAAGCACGCCAGGGCACAAAACAAGGACAGGATCTACAGATGCTGGTGCTGCAGGAAGAGCGGGGAACAGCAGGGAAGGAACAGCAGAGGCCGGGAGGGGGGACCGGCACAAAGTCTGCACGGCCGAGCACAGGTCCTGGCCTGAGCAGCTCCTTACGCCTTAGCAGTCGCTCCTCTTCATAGATTAATGAGCCAGCGTTCTGACTTAAAAAGACAGCAGCAGCTATGGTGAGAGTCTAGAGCAGAGGCTGGAAAAAAAAAACATGTAAAGTAGGACAGGAGCAATGGGAAAGGCGGGAGGGGCCGGGAGTGCCCCCTTTTCAGTCCCAGGCAGTGGCACAGGCCCTGCGGCCTGCACTCCACTGACAGCAGGCCTGTGCTCACCTTCTGTCTCCCGCAGCCCAGGGACAGAACCTGACATCTGGAACACCTTCCATCACCTGCTGGGTAAATGAGGTGGAGCTGACAGGGCTTTGCTTTGGTCCCAAGAATAAACTGGAAAAAAATGATTTTAAGGACCTAGCAGGGAACTGCCAATAGATTGGAAGACAGGAGACCCAGGTTCTAGATCTGGACCTGATTTACAAAGTGGCTTTAAACAGGCAATTTTACCTCTGTGCAAGGTAAGCAATAAGCCAGACAGGGGTAGGAGAAGTGCCAACTAAACTATTATTGCTCAGAATTGGAAAGGCTGCTGGAAAAGCCTTTTTCCAGAGTCTCCTCCTCCCAGATGACCTCCCCCCCACCCCAAACCCCCCACAGGAGCAGTCCTCCTCACACACAGGCTGACTCCCTGCAGGCCCCAACACCTACAACCTAACTTACCCTTTGATTTTGTCTCTGCAGTAAAACTGCAAGCTGGACAGAGTGCGGGGCAGGACAGGCCACCCATCAGGCCAGATAACCCTCACTGCCCACTCTGGCCCTGTGCCTGCTCCCACAACAACAGTCCTTGCCGCCCGGAACCATCACTCCAGTAGCTGCCCCTGGCTCCTGGCAGGGCTTGCTTGGCTCACCTTGGAGCCCAGGTAGGTCCAGCCCCCCTCCCTCCTCGGCACAAAACATCCCAGCTGGTCCTCATCTTCATCCTTCTGTAGGCGCCAAAGGTCTGTCACTGTCAGCTCGCCACACGGTGGCAGGGGCCCAAGCTTATCTTGAGACAAGTCTCATCACCACAGATAGCAACAGAAAAGCTGTATGGCCAAAAGCACAATGGAGGGGAGAAAGGGCTGGACTCAGAGGCCTGAAGCCTGGCTGCCACTAACAGGTCATGAAACCTGGGTGGGGGGGGGTGGGGGTGGGGGGGGTCTACCTCCTGAGGCCCCCAGTCTCCCCATCTGTAAAAGTGGGGTTCATTCTGCCTGCCCTCAGGGAAGAATGAAATGAGATGATGCAGGAAAAGTAGGCCATGCTGCACACTAAGATTTGGGTTTATTGCTCCCCCAGGGCCTTTTGCAGGCTCTCAGAGCCCTGTGGGAACAAGGTGGCCCAGTAGCAAACAGGCCTGACCAGGCCCAGGAGGAAGGCGAGGCCAGCGAGATGACCTCTCCGAGGGGGTCTCGGCAGATGG
The DNA here is from genome assembly GCA_019455555.1 of Galemys pyrenaicus. Classification (NCBI taxonomy): domain Eukaryota; kingdom Metazoa; phylum Chordata; class Mammalia; order Eulipotyphla; family Talpidae; genus Galemys; species Galemys pyrenaicus. Next base: position 3,208,121 of record JAGFMF010011626.1, read on the forward strand.
GAGAGTAAGGAAGAAATTCAACTTATCCATACATACCTCCTCACCCCACATCCACCCCCATGTTCACCCCCAAACAAGTCTTGGATCACAGAGGACCCAAGCAGTCCCCATTCCTTCTGAACTGGGTCTCAGTTCAGATCCCCAATAAGTGGAGACAAACAACCATGAGAGAAAGTCAGGCTGACCATAGGTAAGGACCGGTATATCCAGAATGTTATATTTGGGCAAATAAAAAGGGAGAAATGGTGTTTAAATGAATGGAAAAACTTTAGAAGATTACACAAGAACTGGTAATGTTGGATGCCTTTGAAGAGAGAGACCTTTATGAGGACAAGGGAGATTTTTCACTGTATACCATCTGTGCCTTCAGAATTTGACCCAAGTGAACTACAAAAAAAAATAAATAAGAGATAAAGAAAGATAGGTTTTCTTTACTGTGTTTGCTGGTTTGCCAAGAGGCACACAGGAAACTAAGCTTGACTCCCCTCCACTTCTTCCTTCTTCTGGCCCAGCCCCCCACCACACTTGCTGTCCCCACCATGTCCCACTGGTCATTCAAGAACTCCCCTCCCCCAGGAAGCCCTCCCAGGTCATTCCAACCCTGGTCCTTCTTCTGACCTTCCCATCTCTCACACTTGTATGTGCTTTTTTGTAGGATTAACTACTTCCTGGGTAAGTCTTTTCTTAAACATGTCTTCTTCCCTGCAGGGAAAGGGCTACACATTTTCTTTCTCTTATCGTCTCTGAAGTCCTGACCTAGGCACAATGGTTGCCCAATAATTGCTTCCTGGATGTTAAACAAAAGAAAAAATAATGACTGTACCCCAGTAGGATGAGGAACTAGATGGCGAGTTTCTGCCACAGTGAAAGAAGCATGTGATGTCCTGGGAAAGGTCCAGAAGTCTTGAATCTGCTGATGCTCCCCGACCCCTGCTCTGCTGCAAAGCCAAGGGAGCAAATCTCTCCCACTGGGGGAGCACCCAGGCTACTCCTGAGACACACCCTGGTGGCAGTGGTACCCTCCTTTCTGAAGTATCAGGAAACACTCTGGCTCCCTGAGGCAGGAAGAACCAGACAGAGACAGACAGACGGGCAGCAGGGTGGCGGTGAAGTCCACAGCATCTTCTGTTTGTCTGCCTGCGTCCAAATCCAGACTCTCCACGTACTGTGTGCCTCCAGAAAAGTCACCCTGCCTCTCTGTGCCTTGGTTTCCCCAACTGTGAAACACAGTGACAGTACCTGTACCTTGAGGGTTTTCTGTGAGCTGATGTGAGTAAAGTCCAGAGCCAGCACCCTGAAAGGGCTCTTAATTATACACTAGGCCAACAAGACAATCATAATCCTCCAGAACAGAGTGCAACACGCTGTTGCTGTGTCAACTCAGAGAAGGTGGGGTAACAGAGGTGCCCTCAGTCCTGACAGGTCATTGATACATCCCCTCCTCAAGGAGGCCTTCCCTCAACACAGCTGAGCCCAGCAGCTCCTTTTGCTCTAAACATCTCCAGTGTCCCCTGGCTAGGCCCAAAGCACAGCACTTGGCTGAAGTCCTTCCTCCAAATCCATCTTCCTCACCCTCGAGGCACAGGCAGTCCACGGCCTCCCTTCTTCTGACCCACTCACCCCAACATGACTAGCTCTTCTCAGTCTTTGCCCAAGCACTCCAAAAAAGTACTCTAAAATGCCCTCCGGGCCCCACAGATAAGCCTCTGTATCTCCTGCACTAAAACCCCACAGGCATTTCTACAGAAACCTCGGGATGTGCACAGGGCCCCAAATGTCATCTCTTCTTTACCCCAAATCTTACAGCTCTGCAGGCTGCCAGGGCCTAACAGGAACCCCACCCACAGCTAATTGCTGAGTAGCTGAGAGCCTGTCACTCCCCCTCCCAGCCTCCATTTCCACAAGTCTAAGCAGCTTCTAGCTCTGCCATTAGAATTCCATGATAAAGAGCTGTGCTTCCCCTCCCCACCCCCAGGGTCACTTGAAGGTCAAGGTGGCCTGTGACAAAAGTCTCTCTGGGCAGCTTCTCTGAAGGCTACCTTCTGGGAGTCCCCGCTTGCTTCCTGCTCTCTGAGGAGAGGCCTGGGCCACAGCTGACCTGCCAAGCTCAGCTCTCTCTGCTGGCCGCCATCTTCCTCAAGGAAGATGGAACAGAAGGGACTCCGGGCCAGCTGAGTGAGAGCAAAGCACTCCCTCTTCCCCGGACTGCCTGGTGGACAAAGGACCTACATTGTGGACTTATTTTTACTACTTGGCTGCGAGCAAGGGCAATGCTTCTTCATGACTCCACCATTTGGCAGAAATTGGCCCTGCACAAGGGAAAAAAACTAGAGCCTGATTCCCTGAGCGAGCCTGTCATTGTGTTAATTATCTGTCTGGTGCAGGGCGGGACAGGCAGGGGAAACATCTGGACAAGGCCAGTCATTTAGCGTCAGCAGGAGTGTCATAGCATCAGGGTGGCAGCAATAACATGTGGGGCGGGCAACCCGATCAGAGGAAAGGGACAGCCTTCAAGGTCACTCACCCGGGATGGAAGCGATGCAGCATTTGTCCCTGGCTGCCTACGGGACAGAGATGGGACAGAGATGGGCAACACCACAGCCCAGGGGTCAGGCCCGGGGCCAGATGCGGAGGGCAGGGGAAGCTGCTGTGCCAGTGAGAAGGAGCCGCCCAGTCTGATGAGGGAATCACTTCCTACCCCTCCATCTCCTCCGCAAGCTGCTGCTCAATAAATCCAAATGAAAACTGGCCCATAACTAAGGCAGATGCAGTCTCCTGTGTCCTAGTGACTGGCTTTTAAGCACGGCTACACCCTCCCTGGCAGCAAATCAGACTGCCCCAGAGCCCCCACAGGCCTCCAACTCCAGGCCTAGGGTTGGAGCAGATGAAGCCAACGAGACCCTCGTGGCCTCACTTGCTTCCTGAGGAGCAAGTCTCATCTGGAGGCAGAAGTGAGGGAAAGAAGTGGAATCACATGCTACAACAGCCTACAACAAAACCCTGCAGGCATCCAGAGGCAAAGGAAGGGATGGAAGCCCTCAAGACCACCCCCAGCCAAGGCAGACAGATGCATTCTCCCTCAGCACCTCTCCCAGCACCCCACACCCAGCCTCCTCAAGGAAACCTCAGGCCACAGTGACTAGCCAGGCAAAAAGAAGGCTCTGGTCTCAAACATATGTCCTCCTCAGCCAGAGGCCTCCAAGAGGCCCCCACGAAACCAGTGGATCAGGGCCAACAGAGCCTTTCAGGGGTCCACAGTCAGCAACCTGCCATGGCCACAGCTGTTTGTCTCTGTGATGGAAAAAAGACACTGGTCCAAACTCAAATGAACCCCATAGCCTTGTCCTTCCCACGTGGCCAGGCTTTAACCACTGATCCAACAGACCCAGGACGGGGATTGCTTTATAGCACCCACTGGGGAGTACCACAAAGGACGCTGGAGGCAAAAACCAGAAAGGAAATACTAGCAAAGCACTTCTTAGGGTTTTCAGATCCGTGGTGATGCATGCACGGCTTTGCCATGGGCAGAGGGTTACAATCAGTTTCCTTGTATATTCCATTAAATTTTAAGAATTTCCTCGTCAATTCTTTGGAAGCCTCCACTGAGGTCTTGCCTCGATAAGCACTCCACTGGCATGGAGCCTTGGGGAGGGGCTGTCGAGACGCATCCCACCCCAGGCACCACCATCACTGTACCCAGCGGGGCCCTCAGAGGCGCCCCAATGCTAATATTTTGCAAGCTCACTGCCGGCAACTATACTGAGGCTTGCACAGACTCTGTCTTATTTAACCTGTGTAACTCTGATTATTATCATGAACTTCGCAGCAATGAGGAAACAAGAACTTGCCTGCTCGTAGATCACAGATCTGGAAGTGAAGACAGTCTCCAAGTTCTTAAACACCACACTGCACTGCCCCCCTTAAGTAGGCAGGAGCAGCTCGCACAAGCACCCCCACCCCGCCCCCACGTCTTTTCCAGCTCTAGCGTTCTATAATTCAGTCTTAAAGTTAAGGTTGTAAGGAGAGAACCATCCATATGTAGTATGCCCTAGTGACCGCTTCCTCATAATTCTAGGATAACACATATTGATTGAATAGTCACTAAATAGCCAGTGCTGTTAAGAGTCCCAGTTCCCAAGCCTCTAGCATCATAGGGAAAGGTAGAGAGGGCAAGTTCTCTCACTGGCAACTCTCATACTCCTGGGTGTATGAGACCCATATTCCTGGGGCTTCCCAGGCTCTAAGTTCTGTATCGCCTCCCCCAATCACACAAGAGGCTCTTCCCTGACAGGGGACCTCTCCCATAGCAAAGCTGCCAGATATTGTTACCAAAACCTTCCCCTGCCATCACTGCTATTCACTGACCGTCAACAGTGGTAACTGCATTCTCATTTCAACCCAGATAGCCACTCTGTGAAGGTATAAAATAGCCCCACTTTACAGGTGAGAAAGGTGGGGTGCCAAGATTTACTTGACTTGCCACAAGGTGGCTGATCTGGAACTGGACTCTGTTCTGTAAAGATCGTAGCCTGCTCTCCTTAACCGTGAGCCTTCCCCAGTCAGGTTCTGTTTTGGTGACACAGGATACCATCTGCTCTCCATGAAACTTGTGTAACTGGCTCCTGGGTTCAAGAATGGACATTGTTTTTTTCACCATTATCCAGAACCGAAATGGCACACCCTGGTCCTCTGCATCTTGCCCGCTCCCCACTAGACAATGTGCAGACTCACTGCCTCAGCAGCCCATGCCAGGGTGCTCAAGGAAATGCCACGGGAGTGGCTGTTAGAGTCAGAGGTGGGGACCAGATATGCTGTTAGGTCCAGTGCACTAGAAGATCAGGCCGATTTCAGAGTTATCCTCTGCCCACCCCAAGTACCCCTCTCCTCTCCTGCCCTCCCCGAGTTCTATAAATAACCCAGTCAATGCATCAGAGGAAAGGCGGCCAGGCGGGTTTGGAAAGAGCCTAGCGGAAAAGATGACTTGTATATAGTAAGGCTCCCACTGGCATCAAGGGGCAGCACATTCTACCAAAAGGACTGTCCCTGGCTGAAAAGAGGTCTGCCTGAGCCTACAGGCACAGACAGCTCAGCAAAGGTAGATCCAGAAGCTAGGAAGAAGGCAAGAGCAGGAACTGAAAAAACTCAGAGTTTAGCACCTCCCTCTCCCCAGTTCACTGAATTCACAGATACCCCTCCCCAAAAGCCTAGAGAATTTTTTGGTCTGCCCTCTCTCATACTCCCAGCTGTGTCATCTACCAGCCTGGCCAGATTAGCTGAGTGTAGGAAGGACTACGAAAGTGGTGGAATGAATTTAAGGACTGGAACCTCTTCAAAAAAAGAAAGGGCTAAGTAAGAGATGCAAGGAAAAGTTTTCTCCCTCATATCCCCGCCCCGTCCAACTCCGCAAGCTAGGAAGGAGGAAGAGTACAGAAGAGGGAAAAAAAAAGAGCCAAGCTATACCACATGATCCCACACCCAGCAACCAAACAGCAAGTCATGAGGGAAGGAGAGAAGGCCAGGGGATGGTGGAGATGAGCCAGGTCACAGCCCCACCTAGAACTGCTCAGTGCTAACCTGCTTCCCACCCAGGCCACAAAGAGTCACGGAAGGCCCTTCCCTACCCATATTTTGAAAAACATTCAAAGTCAGATCCTTTTCTTTCCAAATCTTGTTTTCATGTGGGACTGCACCAGGTTCACCTTTCTCTGTGAGCAATCCTCCCTAGATTTACTCACTTGGGTGTCATTTCACTGAAGCAAACCTTTCCAGTACCTGCCTGCATCCAGGGTACACCCCTGTCCCCAATCCAGGGTCCAGGGGGCCAAGGGGGGTGTCTCCCCCAGTTAACCACTTGAGTAGCACAGTGGGTTGTCAGCCCTGGAAACCCGCCTCCAGATCCTGCCTAAACCCAAAACAGGAAATGGGGCTCCCAATCTGAAACCTTGATCTTAACACAGGGAAGGTTAAATGCTGCCAAAATAAATGATTAAAAAAAAAATCCACTGGCCCTCTTAGGTGGAACTGACTAGAAGATTATCTCCTGCTGTGCATTCACCGTGCCACTAACTCCACCTCAGGCAGGACAGGCAGGAAACTTGAAGACAGACTACAGTGCTTAACTTCCTTTACTTAGGAGGTTCTCGGGTTCTCAGACCAAGGACATAAGGGGTAGGGTCCAGGAGGGCATCTCTAGAGGACACTGGAGTAACAGGCAAAAAGCAGATGCCCTCTGCAGTCTAGGCTGGTGGGGCATCTCCCTTCTATCTTGCCCTGGAGGTTAACAGTGCACCGTCCTTCCCCCACTTCCTTCCCCACAGGGTGAGGTTTCGCGTTTTCACTCCCCTGTGATCTGGCTTGAGACAGACTGTTTCCCTCCACTTGCAGGAAAGGGAGATGGCCCAGAGGCCCGAAGCGCTGTCCCAAGATTTTCCTTGTTGAGGCCCCTAACTATACTTGACAATCTGCTCCTAACACTGGGTTCAGGTCTCCCCCGACCTCCCAAGGACCACCAGCGGCCAAGCACAGCGCAGTGCACTCTGAGGGAATCAGAAGGGGTTCACAAAATGCAAAGAATCAACTTGTCGGTTTACGCCCTCGTGCGCGCGCGAGGCAAAGGGTGCACCGCCCTGACGGAGGTTGGGGTCGGGCTGCCCCCCACCAACCCCGCCCCGCGAGGCCTTTAACCGTTTCGCCGTCCCCGCGCCCCTCACTCACTGCGTGTGCTGCGCGCGGCCTTCGCCGAAGACCTCATCCAGCGCCACCGTGGCCTGGCCCAGGAACTTGTCCACGCCGATGAGCGAGCGGTGCATGGTGGTGAGCACCAGCTCGCAGGCGGCGGCGGAGCCCGCGGCCCAGGGCGCCGGGCTGGCCTCGGCCTCCTGTGCCCGCAGCAGACCGTCCAAGGCGCCGGGCGGCAGCTCGAAGGAGCACTCCTCGCGCCACTCGGGGCATCCCTGCGTCTTCTCCACCACCGACGTGCTGTACTTCTCGCGGCCTACCTGGATCACCGTGTACGCGTCGCTGGTGCTGCCCGCGCCCGAGCTCTTGCCCCGCAGCCCGCGGGCCCGCAGCACGGTCACCTGGACGTGCGTGGGGAGCCAGCGGGAGGGCCCCGCCGCCGGCTCGGCGCCCCGCACCAGGGCCATGGCTGGGGCAGCGGCGGCAGGCTGGGCGGAGCCGGAACGGACGCGGACACCTGGGCCAAGCGAAACGCTAGGCAGCGGCGGAGCTCGGTCCGGAGGCGGCAGGGAGCGCCGCCGCCGCCGCCCGCACACCCGGCCGCCGCAGCTGCGGGCTGGGCTGGGCCGAGCCGGCCGCCGCCTCCCGGCCTCCCCACCTCCCGGGTGGCCGGCCTCGCCGCGACGTCAGCGCCCCGGCCCCGCCCCGCCCCGCGGCCGGGACCCGCGACCCGGACCCACGCGGCAGTGCGGCAGCACTGCGGGGGCGCTGCCCGCCGCTCGCAGCCCGGGCGCCGCAAACCCGCCGGAGCAGCAGAGGGGGCGGGGCGCGCGGCCTCTGCAGAGGGTGGGCGTGGCCCGCGTTGGCCCCGCCCCAGGCTGGGGGGCACCCGCGAAACCCCGCCTCCCGGCGAGGAGCGCGACACCCTCCGCCGAGCATGACATGCCCTTCCTTGTCTCCCAGTCGACCTCCAATTCTCAAGGTGCCCCTCTCCGAAAAACCCTCGCCCTAAAAACTGCCCTGCCCCGCTTCCCCTCACCCCTTGGGGAGGAATATGGGGGTGATGTGAACCCCGACGCCCACTTCATTGACCACGCTCACCCTACTCCAGCCCTCCCCTGCCCGGGAAGATGCCCGCGCAAAACCCGAAGAGAGTCCCACTCTGCCACGTGACCGCCCCCGCATCAGCCTGCTGGAAACAGGTTAGGTGCGGCTCCTCCAGTGTCCGAGGGGAGAGGCCACAGCCTCGGGAGGAGCCAGACACTTGGGTCGCCCTCCGCGGACACTGCGGTGGAGAGCAGAGTGATGAATAAATGAGTAACCACATCAATATTTAAGTGTTCACTCAAGTCTGGAGCTCGTGCGTCACGAGTGGGGGGAAACTGTGGATTCGGTGGAGGTTTAAAGTTAAGCAATCCTACCCTTGTTGTGTGCCTACTATGTGCCTGGGAGCAAATCCTGGGTACTGCTTGCACGCTCGGTTTATTAATAATGTTAACAACGGTTAATAATTATAGATGCTGAGTTTTAGCCAGCGCTGGTTCTTGTGCTTTATAAGCATTACCTCATTTTATCCTCAGAGCACCCTGTGGAAAGATGGTGGTTTTTATTCCTATTTTCCAGAAGATAAAATTGCAGCTTACAGAGGTTAACCGGCCCAAGATCTATAACTGGCAGAGGTGAGATTTGAATCCACACAGATGACCCCAAAGCCTGTACTTTCTTCAAAGACTTTACTTTTAAAATAATGTTTAAATAAAATGCAGTGCACATACATAGCTCTACAAAATCACACAGGACAGAAGCATTTATGATGAAAAGCAGAAAAATTCCTTTCTGTCCCTCCATTCAGTGGTAAGCACTTAGAGCTATTTGTTTCAGGTAGGTAATTAACTCCATATCTTGAAATAAAATGCTTACCTAGCAATATCTGGATTTATCAGGACCCACCATTATCGTCTTTCTGACATGAGAGATAATAATTTATGGCTCTCGCATCCATTTCCCTCCCTCAATCTTGTGCGGTTGTTTTTATTTAGTTCCTCTTTTGGGTACTTTATAGTAGAATCCTTTATTTCTTCTTGGGGAGACTTCACAGTAGCCCTGATTTTCTATGCCTTGAAAGGATGCCCAGATCCACTCTGCAGGCCATGTCCTCCATGAGGAATACAGATGTAGGAAACCATAACCAGGGTGCTGGAGGCCCATGGGAGCATGCTTACCACCAACTCTATTTTGACATCCTCCCACCTTAACCATCAGAAGATTGGGGTGGGAGCCTCCCTGGTGGCGCAGCACCCCGCTAGTTCAATCCTGGCCAGGGTGGGGACCCAGTTGGTGCAACAGACCTTGCCTGTCTCACCCGCTGCTCCCCTCAGCAGTGTGTTTCAGTAGATCCACCAGTTCTGCTCCCTGCTCTGTCTCTGGTGGATCCTCTCACCCCCCACACCTCTGGTCTGTACCCCAGCTCTTGTATGCATAAATAAATCTTTTTTTTAAAAAAGAAGAAGAAGATTTCGGGGTGGGAGAGTCCTTGACCCAGCATGTGGATGGCACCTCATTTTGGAAACAGCCAGATCTGCCCATGGATCTTGGCTTTCTGCCACCGAGCAGCAAGGAAACCTGAAGTTTCTGTCAGATCGCTAACCCTCTCAGCCTCATCTCTTCATCTAGAAAATGGGGGTAAAAGAATTGCTGAGAAAATTACAAACATAAATATTGCCAAAGATTTTAATGCAGTAGAGACCATCACAAATGATCTGAAGTCATCTGAACATCATATACAGCTTTTTTTAATGATTATAAAAGTAATTTGGAAAATACAGAAAAAATTAAAGAAGGAAGTAAAAATAGATCATAAGTTCACAATCCAGAAACACTTAACAATTTTTACTTCTCTCCAGTTGTTTTTCTACACTATATGATGTTGCTGTACATGCATTATGGTTGTGAGGCCAAAGTAATTCTAATGATTAAACCTGTGGGCTCGGGGAGAGGGACTGGGATGAAGACAGAAAGAGCACAAGGGACTGAGGTGACGGTGCACGGGTGAAATGGTGGTGGGAATTCCATGGGGACCACAATTGATGTCAAGTATATATTAATTTTTTTAAAAAAAGTATGCCAATAAAGGAAAGAAAGGCAAAAAAAAACACAACAAACCAACAACAATCCTGGCTTTACAATCCTGGTTTTGCCACGTCTTATGTTTACCTCTTTAATATGTATAAATCTCTATATGTATTTACCCTGGAGGACAAGCCATTTAAGGCAAGTGCTGTTGCTAGGCTCAGTTTCACTGATGAGGAAACAGAGCAGAGAAAGCTTGGGTAATTTCCTCCCAAGTTTCTAACTAGAAAATTAGAGACTGGACTTGAACTCAGATCTGTGCACCTTTGCTGACTGTGGCACTCGGCCCTCATACTAGCTGGTTGTTTATCTTAAGCGCTTCATCCAATTTGAGCAGATGAAACAGCCAATGTCTTCCCCATTTTACAGAAGAAGAAACTGAGGTTTGAAACAGGTGAACAGACCTACCCAAGGTTATCTAAGGCTAGAAACCCCCACTTAAGAATAGATTCCCCAAGGACTTTGCAAACAAAGACCTCTTTACTAAATTACAATTAATATGTATTTCTCCTTTTCCTTTCATAGTATTGTTTCCTGCTCTCCAACAGGGCTGGATTGAGTCTTCCCACTTTCCTCCCTTCCCCTCCCCCAAAGAATAGCTAGACTCCAGGAAAGGGCAAAAGAGAATTCAGATGGGCTACTCCACCCTCCTTCCTCCTGCCCTGGCCCACGCAGTTTGGCAAGTTCTGGCTTCCTGCTGGCAGGGGACAGCTGCTGTGGGAGTGCTGTGAAGCTCGGCAGTGGGCCCTCCCAGGAAAGGGCAGGTTGGACTAGCTCTCTGTGGTTGAGAAAAGAGCAGAAGCTGCTAAAACACTGAAATCTTGGTCAGCCAAGCAGTGTGTTTCTTCTCTAAAAGATGAGGCCATCCACCTGCAGGCACTGCAACCAGACCTGAGGGTTAGACTGAAGGACCCTCCCTCTTCCCTTGCCTCAGCAGGCCTAGGTGTTTTCATGCCTTCCTCACTCTGCAGTCTGTTGGAGACTGTTCTTGTTTTAAGGGTGGTTCTTTGTGTAATTTCAGTCATTGCTTCCCTCTGCAATAAATAAGCCCATTCACCCTCCTACACAGGCACTTCAAATACATCCACCTGGATCTTCAAGAGACACATCCCCCTGCCCTTCACTGCACCTTCCTGCATCTGCTTTCTAGGGCCCCTCCATAGTGCAGTCACACAATCCACGTTCAAATCCTGGTGTCGGGAATGACTAGCAGCATAATCTTGAACAAATTATTGACTCCCACTGAGTCTCAGTTCCCACATCTACAAAATGCACCTAACAATAGGAAATCATTTCATAGGGTTAGTATGAGAGCTATCTCAACACACCCTAAGCAGCAATAAGTATTATCATCTTAGAAATCTTTGCTGAAGGCAAAGGGTTGTAATTCCTTGTTTCATTTGCATTTTATTGATAGCCAGTGAGATTGAACATCTTTTTCAGTCATTTGTATTTCCTCTTTTAATGAATTGTCTATTTTCTTTTCTCATTTTTTTGAATCCTTAAATGCTTATTGATTTTTACTAACCCTTTTCTACGTTAAGAATAATAACACTGTCTTTTATATTTATTGCAAATAACTTTTGACATAGGAAGTTATGTAATCTACACTCACAGAGGCAGTAATAACTACTAATGTTTTTTCTAGTTTTAAGTTGTTTGGCTTTTCCTTTGTTCTTTCATTCTCTTTAAATTCTTCTAGATCTATTTTAGTGAATGATCTGAGGTTAAAAAAAAAAATCTAGCCATCTCTCCCCCAATAGCTATTGAAGTTTCCTAATACTTAGTACAAAACCCTGTCTTGCTGTCATTGGTATTCCTCTGTGTGTGTGTGTGTGTGTGTGTGAGAGAGAGAGAGAGAGAGAGAGAGAGAGAGAGATAGCATCTGAACTTCATAACCTGTTACTTTCTGCCAGTACCATCCTGTTTAAATTGACCTTGCCTTTTAAATGTTTTATTAGAAAGGAAGAGCGAATCTTCACTCATCTCTTTTCTTCATAAATTTTCTACATATTCACCTACATGGGCTCTAATTATTTCTGAAACTATGAGAAAATTTGACATCTTTCCATATAAAAGTCATTAAACACCAGGGTGTTCTCCATAAATTAGGAATAAGTCAAAGATTCCCCCTTTCCACTTTTATTCAAAATTGTGCTGAATGTTCTAGCTAGCATGAGTAAACAAATAAATAAAAGCCATCCAGAATAGAAAGACAATAGAAAAACTGTTTCTACTTGCACACTACATGATCTTGTAAATAGAAAACCCTAAGAAATCCAACAAGAAACTGTTAGAAGAGATAAGTGGACCCACAATGTTACAAGATGAGATCAATATACTAAAATCAATTGCATATCTCCATACTTGCAAGAACAATTTAAAATAAAATCAAGAAAATATTTACCTTTATAACAGTATTAAAAGAAATAAAATACTTAGAAATGAATTTAACAATGTAAGACTTGGGTTTTTTTTTTTCAACTTTTAGTGCAAAATTTGTATACTGAAAACTACAAAGCATCACTAAACGACATTCCATGTTCATGAATGGAAAAATTTTATGTTGTTGATGTGAAAATATTCCACAAATTGGTCTACAGATTCAATGTATTACCCCATTAAAATCCCAGCTGCTGTCACAGAACATGACAAACTGATACTGAAAATCACATGGGAATGTAAGGGACCCAGAATACTCAAATAAATCTAGGAGGAAAGAAACAAAATTGGGGAACTCACATTTTCTTTTCTTTTCTTTTTCTTAAGATTTATTTATTTATGCATACAAGAGCTGGGGTACAGGCCTGAGGCATGAAAGGTGAGAGGATTCACCAGAGACAGAGTGGGGAGCAGAACAGGCAGATCAAGGGAAATACACTGCTGAGGGGAGCAGCGGCCAAGACAGGAGAGGTCTGCTGTGCCATGTGGTTCCCCTCCCTGGCCAGGGATCGAACTCGTGTTGCTGTGCCAGGGACACTTCACAGTGCAGTGCTCAACCTGCTGTGCCACCAGAAACTCACATTTTCTGACTTGAAAACTTACAACAAATCCAGACAGTGTGGTAGTGGCAGAAGGATAAACATATAGATCAGTGAAATAGAATTGATAGTCCAGAAGTGTAAGTCCTTACACTTATGGCCAATTAACTTTTCAACAAAGGTGACAAGGCTATTCAATCAAGGGGAGTGGGGGGGATGAAGAACAGCATTTCAACAAACGGTGTTATGACACCTGGATATTCACATACAGAAGAATTAAGTTGCATCCCTTTCCTTAGCTCGTGTAAAAAATTTAACTCATGTAAATCACAGTCCCAAATGTAAGCACTAAAACTATAAAACTCTTAGAGGGAAAGATATAGTAAATCTTCATGATTTTGATTAGGCAAAACTTTCTTAGGTACAACAACAAAAGCACAAGCAACCAAAGATAGATAAATTAAACTTCATCAAAAAGATAGATAAATTAAACTTCATTTTGTGCCCCAAAGAACACCTAAGAAACCAAAAAAAAATAACCTGGAGGATGGAAGAAATATTTTCAAATAATATATCTGATAACAGGCTAGTATAGATTTAGCCAGAATATATTTTTAAAAACTTCTTACAATTCAGGGCCTCCCTGGTGGCACAGGGGTTAAAGTCTCAACACTATCAAGCTGTCAGGAGCCACTGCAGCACAAGTTTGATTCCCCAGCCAGGGAGCTGATCCACATGGCACAGCAGACATCTCCTGTCTGCCCACTGCTCCCCTTAGCAGTGTATTTCCCTTGATCTGCTTGTTATGCTCCCCACTCTGTCTCTGTGAATCCTCTCACCCATCCCCTGACAAACATCTCTGGTATACACCCCAGCTCTTGTCTGCATAAATAAATAAAATACATCTTTTTAAAAAAAACTTCTTATAATTCAACAACACAAAGATAAAAAGCCCACTTTAAAAAGTGGGCAATGATTAATACAGAACAGACCAGCTCAAGAAGCCAGACTGGGGAAAACTTGTACTTACCTTCACCCATGAGCATGACAAATCTACACCCAAACATGGATTAATCTGCTCAGAAGCGGCCTGAAACCTGGAAGAGCAGAGTTTCCACAACAAGGGAATAGGAATGCCAGAGAGATCGCACCAAAGAACAAACCTCACTATATAGGGTAAACAGATGAAATCTCTTAAGGTACAGAACTTTTCCCTGGCAAGCAGGGAAGAGTTGTGACTAACACCTAGCACCCCCACCCTATGATTCAGTATAATGCAGATGAAGCCCTGGTCTCCCTGCATGAGGGTTAGAGGAAAGTGAGCACAGAAAAGCCAAAAAAAAAAAAAAAAAGTAAACACTAAGAACCAACCCTAAGAGGCCCACAAACAGGTTCACTTGCCCTGGGACCCAATGCTGTAATGCCAATCTAAACAGCACCCAACTCACAGGTGAAAGAATCCCAGATACCATCAAACAACATTGACCTGGCAGACAGAAACTTTAGGGAATAATCCCAGGGCCAAGGCATTGGCAGGCACCATCCTAGCAACCTCTCACTACCTTGCTTATGTCAACATGGGAGGGCTGCATCTTGGAACCCACCCTCTATTATCAGACCCTAAGGTAAGCTAGCTGGGGTTGAGCCAGCTAAGCTAGCTAAGGGCTGAGGGCAGCAATACAACCCTCATAGCTAAAGAAATGAACAGGTCCAGCCCCTTCTAACCCCCACCTGCTTGTTAGCCAGCAACTCCTGCTCCTACAGCAGCAAGCACCCAGAGGCTCCAGCACAGCCACCCAGCAAGTGGCCTGCTGCCTGATGTTTTCCCCTGTGTGCCAGGCCCTGCCCCTGCCAGCCCTATGTACTCAGCCCCATGCCAGGCCTTCAGTAGGCCCCAGTCTTCTGGGCCCCAGCCATCTGGCCCACGGGTATATGATGCTATGAACTCCACCACGGCCCAGCTATGCTAACATACCTCCTGAAGCCAGCTAGCTGGGAGTCACCTTCCAACAGCCAACCACCATCATGACAGGGAGGGCTGCTGGCAGCACTGGGCACTGCAACTGGTACATAAAGCACCATGTTCACAGCAGCCTAGGTGCCTGGTGCGTTCCAGTAGTAACCCCAGGCAGTCGCATGCCAAGACTGGACCCACAGCACCAACCACTGAACATTTAGATCAAAAATATAAAATGTGGAGAGGGGAACAAAAACATACCATTTTGGAATGTGTTCAAACATAGCTATCAACTTAATACAAATCCATTTATACATAAGCTCGTATATCTGAGCCTCATGGAAACCATGGAGCAAACACCTATAATAAAAATATAAAAGAAGATGAAAAAGGAAGCTAAGCTCACCACTAACAAAAAACATCAAAATACCAAACACAAGGAGAGAGAAAACAGAAAGGAACAGAGAAAAACTATTCATACAACCAGAAATCAACTAGCAAAATGGCAATGAATACATACATGATAACTATATCACGTGTGTAAATGTAAATGGACTAAACTCTCCAACCAAAAGACAGGATGACTAAAAGGATTTTAAAAATCCAATTACATGCTGCCTACTGGAGACTCACTTCAGGGATAAGACTCACAGAATGAAAGTAAGAAATGAACAAAATTCTACGTAATAGAGAGGGGAAAAAAACAGTACTATAGTGGAGTTAAAAATAAAGACAAAATGGACTTCAAAACTAAGACTGTAATAAAAAGCAAAGATAGACAGAAATTATATCATCAATATACATCCACTCACCATAAGAGCACCAAAATATATAAAACAAATAGTAATAAACCTATAGGGAAAAATGACAACAACACAATAACAGTGTAGGGTACTTTAACACCCTCATTTATATCCTTGAGACAGAAAATCAATTGGGAAACATCAGTCTTAGATGCTACAATAGAACAGATGGACATTACACACACACACACACACACACACACACGAGAGAGAGGAGAGAGAAAACATTCCATCCAAAACCAGAAGAATGTTCCAAGTGCACATGGAACATTCTCAAAGATAAATCATGTTGGGCCACAAAACAAAGCTCAGTAAAATTAAAATCCAAATCATACCACAATGGTATGAGGTTACAAATCACCTACAAGAAGAAAACTGGAGACACTACAAATATGTGAAGATTAAAGAACATGTTACTGAATAAACTATTGGGTGAAGAAATCAAAGTAGAATCAAAGAAATCAAATTAGAAATAAATAGATACATATCTGCAGACAGATGAGAATGAATATACTATGTGCCAGATCCTTTGGGATGCAGCAAAAGCAGTACTAAGAAGAAAGTTTATAGCAATACAAGCTCATCTTAAGAAACAAGTTGCCCAAAAACCACCTCTAACCTTACCTTTAAAAGACCTAGAAAAAGAAGAATAAACAAAGTCCACAATGAGTATAAGGGAGGAAATAATAAAAAGGAATGAAATAAAGGAGAAAACAAACCAAAAAATACAAAACATCAATTAAATGAGGATTTGGGTTTGGTTTTATTTTTTAGGAAAAAAAATCAGTAAAATTGACAAACAGCTCATTAAACTCATTAAAAAAAAGTAAACTAGGGGCCCTCCCTGGTGGCACAATGGGTTAAGTGATGCACTATGAAGCAAACCGCAGCACCAGTTTGATCCCTGCCCCGGCCAGGGGGATTACCCACATGGCACAGCAGACCTCTCCTGCCTCTCCCGCTGCTTCCCTCAGCAGTGTGTTTCAGTTAATCTGCCTGTTTTGTTCCCCACTCTGTCTCTGGTGAATCCTATCAGCTCCCACACCTCTGGCCTGTACTCCAGTTCTTGTATGCATAAATAAATAAATATTTTTTTTAAAAAGAAAAGTAATATATGCAAATAAAGTCTGTGGATACCACAGAAACACAAAGGATCAAAAGAGACAACTACGACTATCAGTGTGGCATACAAAGTGGACATTAGAAGAAATGGATAAATTCCTCCCAAGACTGAATCATGAGGAAACACAAAATCTGAACAAACTCCCTCACCCCCACTCTGATTCTGGAAGTTCGTTCCTCCAAGGTTTTGCCACTGACTTTCCCTCAACCCACTACTTCTCAGTCTCCTCCAGAGCCTTCTCTTCCTTCCCCCATCTCTTCATATTATTTCTCAGCCCTCTTCTCTTTACTCTTCAAACTCCCCTAGAGAGTCACTAATACACATGTGATTTTACCCAGCCTGCATACACCCCCGGCTCCATCTGTCTACTTCCAGCCCAGCCCTCTCTCCTGACCCAGCTTCTCACTTAGAAATGTCATGAAACATCCCTTAGACATCTCAAACTCAACAAGTCTGTATTAGTGTCCTAGGGCTGCCATAACAACATACCACAGACCAGTTGGCTCTAGCAACACAAGTTTGTTTTCCCACAGCTGTGGAGGCAAGAAGTCCAAGATCGAGGCATTGACTAGTCTGGTTTCTTCTGAGGCCACTCTCCCGCCTTGCAGGCATCCATCTTCGTGATGCCCTCGCACACTGTCTCTCAGTGGATGGGTCGTCAGCGTCCTCATCTTCTCTTCTGTAAAGAATGCCAGTCACATTGAAGTGGGCCCATTCCTATGACTGCATGTTACCTGAATGATCTCTTCAAAAACCTTATCTCCAAATATAGTCACCATCTGAGGTACTAGGAGTTGGGACTTCAATATATGAATGGGATGGGGGGACACACAGTTCAACTCCCAACTAAGTAAGAGTTGAGACCATCAACCTCCTCACGTCTGTTGGTTCCCTCACCTGTACTCTGTGTGTGTGTGTCCCTCAGGGCACTAACTAACTGAAAAAGTGTAATGTTGCCCCCTTCAAGGGTGAACTGAGGCAGAGGGATCCCCACCACACAGAGAGTCTGAAAAGGCCTCAGGCCGCTTCCAGGTGACTCACCAGAAGAAAGCCATCACAGCCCAGTCAGAAAGCACTCAGGAGCCAATCTGAGAGATTTCTGTTGGTCAAAGTGCAACAGAGCATCCCCAAGGAAAATAAATCAATGGATCAAAATAGTCCTATATTTCAATCCATTATTCCATAATATTTTTTTAAAGATTTATTTTATTTATGCCTCCAATAACTGGGGTATAAGCCAGAGGTGTGTGTAGAGTGAGGAGGGTAAGAGGACTCACCAGAGATTAAATGGGGAACAAAACAGGCAGATTGACTGACATACACTGCTGAGGGGAACACTGGGCGAGACAGGAGCGGTCTGCTGTGTCATGTGTATTAGTTAGCTCCCTGGCCAGGGATCAAACTCATGCTGCAGTGGCTGCTCATAGCGACATCACACTGAGATTCAACCCCTTGCACCACCAGGGACGTCCTACTTCACAATATTTTTTAAAAATTAGATTTGTTATCATTAGACAATACTAAGGAACCAATTTTTTTTTCAAACTGCTAAATAAAGAAAGAGTCCTGCCCTTTTTATATGAACCATAACACTATGTAGAAAAACAATAGGTGAGAAGATTTCCCTTGTAGACTCTTCTACAATGAATGCGGAAGGGATGACTAGAGTCGAATGTCGCCATTTTGCAGTGAATGACGACATTTAGGCAGGCAGTGATTGTTCACATCACACCACAAGAAGCAATGACCAAGAATTATGTGCCTCCTAATGGAAGAGCACACTACCACCTAGGAAATCGTCCTGCCCAAAAAGTCTAACCAGAATCTGATCAAGTCTCTAGATCCAACTATAAATTTACAGGCATATGGGACAGAGAAAACTCAGGGATATAATCAGCAAAGTCAAGAGTGTGGAAAACTATAGGACAAATGATCTTTTTTTTTCTTTCAAAAATTAAATTACATGGAAAAACAGAGTTAGAAAAGGAGCTTAGAAACTTGAAAAAACACATTTTAAAAATACAAGTAAATAACCAAGAGCAATGTGCACACCCAGCAACCAGGTCATGGTTTCTAAATATGGTTCTTGAGTAAAAAGAACCAGGCTCTTTAGAGAATTGACTGAATCCAGGAATAGGGTGAGGAAATTACAAGATCAACCTGGGCCACTTTGTAATCCCAGCAAATAGGGAATAAAAAGTGTGGGGTGGGGAAATGGCAAAAGAACACAGGAGCCAATCTGAAAGAATTCCTAAAGGCCAAAGCTGGAACAATTTGAACAGGAAAATAAATCACAATAGTGTTGGATCCAAGCATATCTTCATGGTACAGCACAATTACCATCATGATAATAGTAGTATTGTATGGATTATAACTCATAAAATAAAATAAACTTCCACGAGTTAACAGTGATATCAACAAATAATTGAATGAATGAATAAGGAAATGAGGAAGAAGAGGAAAATCTTCCTTGCATAAGAATTCCAAATAACTTCTGTAGGTACCGCCTTCTCCAAGAATGGAATTTAATTCCCCTCTCCTTGAGTGTGGCCAGTGTCTCACCTCAAAGAACAGAGTATGAAAAGCAGTCATTTTACAATGACAAAATTGCACAGACACTATCTCAACCAAGTGATCTATCACAGATGAATAGCTCCACTGACGCAAATCATATTGATTAGCGTCCACCACAGACTATGATGTAATGAGAAGGGCACTTCGTATCTGTGTCCCACTAAAAATTCATAGCCACTTTCTAATCAAGAAAAGAACAAGCAAACCCAAATTTTGGGCCAATCTTCAAAATATCTGATCAATCCCCTTCCAAGTGTCCTCCTTGAGGGAATCTGAGCAGTGCACATCCTTATTCTGCTCACCCCCACATGCACTCCCTCCTAAGTGCTATGTTTTAGTTTTACTGGTTATTTTCAAGGGAAGACTAAATTGCCTTTTATTCTCTCTTTTGAGAATATTACAAAGTCAGGCCTCCCTAATGGCACAGCGGGTTGAGTGCTGCGCTGTGAAGCATCTGCAGCACAACAGCGTGCGAGTTCGATTCCAAGCCAGGGAGGGGACCCACATGACACAGCAGACCTCTCCTGTCTCAGCGCTGCTCCCCTCAGCAGTGTATTTCAGCGGATCTGCCTGTTCTGCTCCCCGCTCTGTCTCTGGTGAGCCCTCTCACCTCCCTTGCCTCTGGCCTGTATTCCAGCTCTTGTATGCATAAATAAATAAATCTTTTTTTAAAAAAGAATATTACACAGTCATTGATACGCCAAAAAGTAGTGGGAAATTGCAAAATTATTGGAGACATTTGTTTTTTAAATTATATTGTTGCCTGGAGTTGAAGATATTACTGGAATTTGTTACCTTACATTTTTTTCAATTTTAGGATAATTTTAGACTTACAGAAAAATCATAAAGATAGTAAAGAGAGTTCCCATATCCCTTCATCCAGCATTTATTAATGCTAACAATTTACAAATATATTTGTTCAAACTAAAAGACTCACGTCTCCTGAGTTTCCTTCTATCTGTGCCCTTTCCTTGATAGCAATTCATTAAATGGTGCAATTGGTTTATGTGACTTTCTGAATTCATGTTCTATTTAACAATGCCAAATTAAAAACAAAAAGAAGAAAATTACAATGGCTTCCCAATGCTGTTAGAATAAGGGTAGCCTGGCAAGTGAGGCCCAAATGACCTGGTGCTAGCCCCCCTCTGCAGACTCTCCTTGCCTCACAGTGACCCGACCAAGCTGACCTCCTGGTCTCTCACATTTTACCTTGCTGCCTACGGCATGGGCCTTTGCACCCTTTCTCTATCCAGAATAACAGGTAAAACTTCTCACTCCCAAAGTTACTCCTATCCCTCTGGTGACGTAATTTCAGCATCCCTCTGGCATCCCTGCCTTGCCTAGCCTCCCCGCTGGGTAGAATCTCCTTACCACAGACTCATCATTGTTCACAGCGGCAGTGTCACATACTTCTGATGGTTATATGTCTCTCTCTGCTAGACCATAAGTTCCAGCAGGGCAGGAACCATATCTGTTTCATTCACCTCTATTCTCAGCTTCTTCCATGGTGTCTGGCAGATAGTAGGTGCTCAATAAAATTTATTCATCTCAGAACTGAGTAAAAGTGATAGAACCTGCTTAAAAGCCTTAAAAGGTAGAAGAGGAAGGTAGAGAGGACGAGGAGATTATCCCAGCAATTGTAGTCTATTTATTCATTTTAATGGAGATAGGTACTGGCAGTGTGGGAATTTGCCATTAAAAACTCCTTAGGCATGTAATCCTGCTAAATCACAAGATGACCCTTTTGTTTCTTCTAGATATGGGTTCTGGATAAAGAGAGCTGGTCCAAGGGTTGAGTTTGCAGGTAGAGGTTGGAGAACCTCTATGTAGAGTGAGAATTTCAAGCTTCCCCAGAGTCATCTGAAATCCAAGCTAGAGGGGGAAGGAGGAGAGATGGGAAGGAACAGCACAGGTGGCAAGTGCAATTGTGCTTTTAACCCTTATTTTCATTGTTAATTTCTAATTTTAGTGCATTTTGGGCAGTGATGGTCTGTCTGATATTCATTCTATAAAATTTATTACAGCCCCTTTTATGGTCAATTATGTTGAAAAAAAGAATGTGAATTCCCTGTTGAGTGTGGAATTCTACTATATCTAATAATATTTATTGGTTTTGTTGTTCCAGTACCACTAGTTATTTTTAGTCTGTTTGTTCTTTGTGTTTTTAAGAGGAGTGAATTCGGAGTTACATGGGTAGATGCACACTTATTCAAAAGTAAAAAGACAAAGATTAATTTTTTATTATATATTTTTTAAATTGTTGGGTTGGGAAGAAGAAACAACAGACCAGAAAGTGAATGATGGGAAACAACAAGGCATTAAAAGGCCATCTGGAACTATAAACGATGACAAGACCAAATAGTTCTGACTGCATAACAATAACTGAATAATAAAAACTTGCCAATTAAAAGAGAATACTTTCACATATGGTTTTAAAAAAAAATGCACCTAAATATAAATACATGTTCTCATAAGATAGGCTAAATGAGTAAGGTGCATGAGGCATCATTGGCCAGGAGGGCTGGGGAAGGTGCCTGGCAGCCCTATAATCACCAGGCTCTTGGAGGGTGACAGTCTGTGAGTTTTGAATATGTAAGAAGATTACAATAAAAGTTTTCCAAAAACTTGTCCTAGAGAGTGACGGAAAAAGTGACTAGAATAACTGCACCTAACGAGATTACTGCCAATGAACGTTCAAGTCTTTAGCTTGGTGCCTTAAGTTTGCATGAAACAGTTTGGGAAGAAAATGAAGATTTGGTCAAGAAGACATGAAGCAAGTGATCAAAATTAATATTTCATTTGACAATGATCATCTCAAAATATCATCATATTTTCTGATATCATCATATCATCATTTTCTGATATCAAAATATCAGAAAAAAAAGAATGAAACTCAGTGAGTTTTAAAATAGCTTGACAAGTTGATTCTAACGCATATTCAAAAGTGTAGACTTAGAGAGTAACAAATATTTGTTGAGTGTCTACTGCATACATGGCATGTGTTTTAAAGCTGCGATAATTAAAACAATGTGGGGTAGAGCTAGAATTAGACAAACAGCGTCAGCAGGAACAGAATAGAACATCTGGAAATTCTCTTACATGTGCGTGAGAATTTAATCGATGACAGAGATGGCATTTCAAATATGTAGGACATTGACAATTATATTTTGCACTTGCCAAAAATACTATGTAACAAATATTACATAGTTAAAGTCTCAACTCAAAAAGAGATGTTGGATAGATTAAAGGTTTAAATATTAAAACCCTCAAGTAACAGAACACAACATAAGGCTTTATTTTTCTTCTATATGCAGTTCGAGCTCAACTTCTCAAAGAATTTGAATAAATACTTTACAGGGAAAACATGAAGGGCAATTAAACATATGAAAAAATACTTCACCTGACTACTAATTTTTTAAAATTTTATTTATTTATGCATACAAGAGCTGGGGCACAAGCCAGAGTCCAGGGAGTTGAGAGGATTCACCAGAGACAGAGCGGGGAACAGAACAGGCAGACTGACTGAAACACACCACTGAGGGGAGCAGCGGGCAAGGCAGGTGAGGCAGGAGAGGTCTGCTATGCCATGTGGGCCCCCTCCCTGGCCTGCGGCTGGGATCGAACTCATGCTGCAGTGGCTGAGGTTTGCCTCACAGTGCGTTGCTTAACCCACTACGCCACCAGGGAAGCCCCTGACTACTAATTTAAAGTTGAGAATTACTAAAACAGTGGTATCAGTGTTCAGACTCTGGTTGGACGTGTGTGTATGTATTGGTATGGATTTTTTGGGAGATAGGTCAATAGGAACCATCAACAGTTTAAAATGGGTTATCCCTACCATCTGGCAATTTTGTTTCTAGGAATTTGCCCCTTGGAAGTCCCCATGCAAGTATGCAAAGAACTTTGTATATGGATGCTTGCTTCTGCGTGATGTAAAACAAGCAATGACACTAAACAGCAGGTCCGAGACATAGTCCTGGACTCTGCAGCTGCTGAGGTGAGTGGGGCTGCAGCCTAGGCCTCAGCCATCTCACAGCTGATTTCCACCAGGTCCAGAGACTGCTGGCCAGAGCAGGGCCTGGACCACTCAGACTTCCAGTCCTGTCCAGAACATGATGTGTTGTCCAGGAATCTGCATGTCTTTGTATTGCTAGACTTTGTCTTTGGTGACTGACTTCTCATTTACCTAAAGAAAAACACTTATTAGGAGCCCCCCTGGTGGCGCAAGGGGTTTAGCGCTGCACAGTGGGACTTCCACAGCCACTGCAGCGCAAGTTCCATCCCCGACCTGGGAGGGGACCCACATGGTGCAGCAGACCTCTCCTACCTCGCCCGCTGCTCCCCTAGGCAGTGTGCTTCAGTCCATCTACCTGTTCTGATCCGCTCTCTGTCTCTGGTGAGTCCTCTCACCCCCTGCGCCTCCAGCCTGTACCCCAGCTCTTGTATTCCCAGGTCTCAGGGAGGAGGACCAGACTATCTTATGTTATCTTACGTTAAGGATTTTTGCATCTGTGTTCATTAAGAATAGTAGTGCATCTTTTTTGAGGGATAGTTGACATATACACTGCATAAGTTTCAAATATAAAATACAAAGATTCAAGATTTCGAAGTGTTACAAAATGATCACCACAGTAATGCTGTAACAGTCATGACCATATATAGTTGCAAATTTTTTTCTTATGATCAGAACTCTCAGCAGTTTTCACATATACACTACAGTATTAACTATAATCAGAAGGCTATATATTACATCCCATGATATTTATTTTGTAACTTGAAATTTGTCACCTATAATTTTTTTTTTAGAATGAATAGGGAAGTGTGCCCCTTGCTTCTATTCTATGAAAGAAACTGTGAGAGAAATTGGGATTATGTCATCTTTAAATATTTGATAGAATTTACCAGTGAAAAGTTCTGGGACTGGACTGTTTTTTGTAGGAAGATTTTAAAGTACTAATTCTATTTCTTTACTTTCTATATAGATCTATTCAGATCATCTGTTTCTTCCTGACTCAATTTTGTTCATCCATATCTCTCTAGGAATTTGTTCATTCATCCAAGATGAATTTGCATTATTCCCTTATATTCTTTTCACGTCTACAAAATTGATAGTGACTTTGTATTTTATGCTTTTTTCTTTTTTTCCCCTTGGTCCATCTACCTAAAGATTTTTCAATTTTGTTAATCTTTTAAAACAAACCTGACCTTTTTTGTATTACCCTTTTCCTCTATTATTTTTCAGTTTTCTATTTCACTTACATACATGCTAATCTTTTGTCATTTTCTTCATTCTCCCTGCTTTGGATTTAACTGACCACTTTTCCACTTTCTTAAAATGAAAGCTTAGGTTACTGAAATGAGACCATTTCATTGTCTTTCTAATATAGGTGTTCAAAGGGTTACAAATGCTGATTTTGCTGTATCCCATAAATGTTGATGTGCTATATTTTTTATTCAGTTCAAAAGATTAATGCCTTTTTTGACCCATAAGTTATATAAAAATGTGTTGTTTAATTTCCAAATATGTGAGATTTCCCAAACTGTTATTTAACCCTACTCCATCAATATTGTCTACAACTTTAATTAAGTGCTATGTGGATGCACTTTCTCTTTTCTTTAATCTTAAGCTTGCTGTTGTTCTTACTGTTGTTGTCTAGACAACAGTAAATTTTTGTCAAAACACTTAATCACCCTCCTTTGGACATTTTTGCAGTTTCCTGAATTGTGTACCTTCTTACTTGTGAATTTCCTCAAAAAAATTTTAAGCATTTTTATTATAAAATTTTCAAACTTCTATAAAGAGTTTGCCTCATGTATTGTTAAACTATTTGAATGTTTAATGCTTTGTTGCTTGCTAGCACCCCAGAAATGTTTTAATGGGGTTCATTATGGCAAGCATGTTGAAGCTTTGTTGCCTGGGATTATTTTTCAAGCATTTCACCTTTGAATGACAACCTGGCTGGATGCAAAACTGTATTTTCAAAGCTGTTTTCTTTTAGTACTTAAAAATATTACTCTAGCATCTTCTTGTACCCAGTGTTACTGCTAAGAGGTTAAATGTCAATCTAATACTTTCATAATTTTTCTTTGGTGTTTTCAAATTTCACCATCTGGTATCTTGTGTGCGTTTTTCCTTTCATTTTCCACTCTTTGGCCCTTTCAAACTGAGGTTATTCATCCTATTTTAACCTGAAATGCATATATCTACTATTTCTTCAAATAGATGTATGTAAAAATATAACAAAACAACCAGAAGAATTACTCTAGATTAAAAGAAATTTAAGAGATAAAATTATTAAATGCAATATATGCTCCCAATGCAGACAGACCAACTATAAAAGACATTTTGTCGTAATTGAAGATATTAAAGAATTATTAGACAATACCAAAGAATTACTTATAATTTTGTTAAATGGAATTGATATTTGCATTACATCTATGTAAGAAAATGTCCACATAGTTTGGAAAATGCAGTGTTTAAAATGTGTTTCGAAATACCTCAACAACAGCAAACATGTACACACACACACACACACACACACACACACACACACAAAAGAGGAAGCAAGAGAGTCAAAATTTTGGATCACTGTTTTGGAGTAATAGGGTTATGGGAATTCACCAAACTGTTCTCTCCACCTTTTGGTATGTTTGGGATTGTCCATAGTAAATTATTTTTAAATCTCTAGAGAAGGATATTATACTATATCATGTTAACAGGTACAAAATCTCCCAAGTCTCTCATGCTTGAGAATGTTTTATAAATCCTACTTAGACAACTTTATGTTTAGTCTTTTTTATGTATTTCTCAGAATGATAACTAATACTTGTAATTATCACTGCAATAATAATAGTCATAATTACTACAAAGTGTCATTTTGAGATGATGGTAATAACCTTGTGAGGTAGATATTACAGCCTCCAAACACACACGCACACACAGAAATACAAATATGTCGTTGCCTTTTTATACATGAAGACTAATAAAACATCTTACCTAAATTTTCTTGTTCTGTTTCTTTTTACCATTTCAAAATGAGGCTCATTTCTGAAAACATTAATTTTTTTGTCTGCCAACTTTTCCAATTAGACAGATTTTTTCTTACCATAAAAATAATGTGTGCTCACTTCATAAAAATTTTATGACATGAAAATATAGAGAAGAAAATCACACAATCAAAATGCCCAGATGCGATGATGAATATCGCTATAATACATTTCTTTTCACTCTTTTAAACATATGGTCTTATGAAAATCCTGAATAAATTCAAAAGAATATTTATTTCCCATGTGGTAAACATCAGGAGGGAAGAAAGCAAATATAGGTAGACCCATTACCCAGTTAGTAACTCAGAACTCAGAAATCCTTGCCACCTTCCCTTCCACAGCTACTCTTCCTCATCTCCAGGGACTTGAAGTGTTTTGAATTTTGCATTTCACTTCTTTCCTCTTTATAGTTTTACCACTTAAGAATTAAGCAGTTTCATATTGATTCAACCTAGTATACATTCCTGAGCCACATATGGCTTTATTTAGCTTTGACTTCTTTGTAAATCATTCTATGTGTATTTTTCTGCAGTTTGCTTTCTCAAGGTCTTGAGAGTGGTTCACATAAATTTCTGTCATTATGTTGCTTTTACTTTTTTTTTTTAAGACTTATTTATTTATACACACAAGGGCTGGGGTACATGCCAGAGTTATGGGAAGTGAGAAGATTCACCAGAGACACAGTGGGGAGCAGAACAGGTAGATGGACTGAAATACACTGCTGAGCAGAGCAGCGGGTGAGGCAGGAGAGGTCTGCTGCACCAGGTGGGGTCCCTCCCTGGCTGGGGATAGAGCTCCCGTGTCTGTTCCTCGGATGCTTCACAGGGTGGTGCTCAACCCACTGCACCACCAGGGAAGCTCATCATTATGTTGCTTTTACTTTTCATTGCTTATTGTGACTACAGTTTTTTCTATTTTTCTTATCTACTCAGTCTATATTTAGAGAATATCACTTTTATTTCTGTGATAATTTATACATACTTGAGATTAAAATGTCTGTATAATTAATCATTTTAATTGTTCACCTAAAATTATTTAAGATAACTTGCCACGTTCCTTTTAAAACTTTGTAAATACCATGAAAATGACTGTATAATATTCATTTTATATGCATTATCATTTAAACATTTACCTAATGATGAAGTGTAAACTTCTTTCATTTGTTCATCAGAAAACAATACACCACAATAGAAAACAATACACCCTGGTGGTGCAAGGGGTTAAGTCACAGCACTTTGACGCTATCCACAGCCACTGCAGCATGAGTTCAATCCCTGGCCAGGGAGGTAACCCAAATGGCACAGCAGACCTCTCCTGCCTCTCCTGCTGCTCCCCTCAGCAGTGTGTTTCAGTTGATCTGCCTGTTCTGCTCCCGGCTCTGTCTCTGGTGACTCCTCTCACCTGAGCACCTCTGATCTGCATTCCAGGTCTTATCTGCATAAACAAATAAAATAAATCTTTAAAAAACAACAAAAGGAAAAAAAACAATACCACAATATAAAAGAGCTTCATGGGGTATGTTGATCACAGTTTAGACACAACTTAAAAGGGAAATAGTGCACAAAGACCTGAGAAATTACTGGAAATGCAGCAGAGAAACAGAGGATGGAAAATGTAAAAGAAGGTTTAAGAGTCATGGAATATACAATGTAAACAAGGTCTGTCAGTTGTCCAATTGAAATTCCAGAAGGAAAATATAGACAGAATGCAGGGAAGCAATATATGAAGAGATAAGGGAAGAGCATTCCAGAACTGATGACATATATGAATCCACAAATTCAGGATGCACAATATATTATGAAGCAGGATAAATCAAAAGAAATCTTTTTTTAGATACTGGTAAAGAAAATGAAAAATACTAAAAAAGAGGGAGCTGTAAAACCATCAGAGATTGTTTTTTAAATTAAGTTAATAGGGGCCTCCCTGGTGGCACAGTGGGTTAAGCAACGCACTATGAAGCAAACCACAGCCACTGCAGCACAAGTTCGATCCTTGCCTCCGGCCAGGGAGGGGACCCACATTGCATGGCAGACCTCTCCTGCTGGGCCCCCTGCTCCCCTCAGCAGTGTACTTCTGTTGATCTGCCTGTTCTGCTCCCTGCTCTCTGTGGTGAATCTTCTCACCCTCCCCCGACACCTCTGGCCTGTACCCCAGTGCTTGTATGCATAAATAAATAAATCTTTAAAAAAAATAAAATAAATTAAGTTAATAGATGAAAGACTTATAATCTTAAAATTAAAAATATCAATATGAATTCATGGCATACTTTTCTTTTTAAAAAATATGTACTAACCAGATATGAGGCATCCAGGAGGAGAGGGGGAGGAAGAGGGACACAGGGGAGGAGAGAAAACAGGGGGAGGAGAGCACAGTGGATCATGGCAGAGGACTATGGGTGCTTTGGTGGGGGAAACTATGGCAAGCACACCTGAGGGGAGAAATCAAACAAACAAGGATACCATGAAAAAAACAAATAAGGTTGTAAAATAATGATGCCATTAATAATTTTTTTATTTTAAATATAGGATGTGCTTTCTACTTCTGTCCTCTGAAAAGATGACACCCCAGTAGCAAAAGCAACTTTAACAACCACATTTTGCTCTGTGGTTTTTGCCATTTCCCTCTAACACAGATATACACATCTCCCTGGAGAAAGAAATGGCTGATTCCAGTTTTCTTACAGGAATATACATGAGGAGCCTGGGAGATCTCTTTAAACCATTAAAGATAGTTTCAACAGTTAGTAGAGTAATATTAAAAGAACACAGAAATCAACTTGAAGAGACTTCGGCTGGAGACTGGATAAGTTCAGCATAAAAATAATAATAATAAATAATAATAATGACTGCACTTATTGAAACACGTGAAATATACAACATCCATAATTTCAGTCTCACACACACGTATGTAAATACAAAGCCCTCATCAGTCAACTACATTTCAACCAAGTAGTTGAGGAAGACAGTTTTCTAACAGATAGTAAAAGGATAGAATTTATGGATTCTACATTTGGAATTCTAATGGAATATGGATTCTATTCTATATTTCTATGGATAGTAAATGACAGAATTAAAGGAAATAACCATTTTGTACCCCTTAGTTCAGTGACGGATAATTTAACATCCACATGAAGCAACCAAACACAACGTGCCTCATGGGCAGATGCTCTAGGAGCCCCGCGATACCACCTATGACAGACCGTGGCCAAAACAACCGAAGCCATGTCTAATGGAGGCTCTGGGGAGCACTGCCGATTTCGATTCTGTTGCCAGAAGAGCTAGAGAAACAAGTGAGATGAAATCATGGAACAGTCAGCCAAGTACTGTATTTCATGTAACAGTCATGAAATCATGGAACAGTCAGTCAAATACTGTATTTCATGTAATAGTCATGTAATCATGGAACAGTCAGCCAAATCCAAAATTTTCCATAATAAAGAGGTTTTTTTAAAGCAATCAGAAAGAAAAGTCACATCACCTACTAAGAAAAAACAATTACAATTTCTCAACAGCAAGAGTGGAAAGCAGAAGATAACAGAATAACATATGCAGGGGCCTCCCTAGTGGCACAAGGGATTAAGTCTCAGCACTATGAAGCTGTCTGCAGCCACTGCAGTGCGAGTTCCATCCCCGGCAAGGGAGAGGACCCACATGGCACAGCAGACTTCTCCTGCCTCACCCCCTGTTCCCCTCAGCAGTGTGTTTCAGTAGATCCACCTGTTCTGCTCCCCACGTTGTCTCTGGTGAATCCTCTCACTCCCCACACTTCTGGTCTGTACCCCAGTTCTTGTCTGCATATATAAGTAAATCTTTTTAAAAATTAACAAGAATATACATAAAAAGTTAGGAGAAAATAAATACCATGTTAGCGTTATTTTTTTTAAAGATTTATTTATTTATACATACAAGAGCTGGGGTACAGGCTAGAGTCCAGGGAGGTGAAAGGATTCACCAGAGACAAAATGGGGAGCAGAACAGTCAGACTGACTGAAACACACTGCTGGGGGCAGCAGCGGGCGAGGCAGGAGAGGTTTGCTGTGCCATGTGGGTACTCTCCCTGGCCGGCGGCAGGGATCGAACTCGTGCTGCAGTGACTTCATAGTGCATTGTTTAACCCACTGCGCCACCGGGGAGGCCCACCATGTTAGAGTTATGTATTCAGCAAAACTATCTTTGAAGAATGAGGTGAACAGGCGATATATCTAGATAAACAGAACTGAGTTTATCACCAATACACCTGTACGAAAGAATTAATGAAAACAGATCTTTTAAAAAGAAGGAAAATGATCACAGAAGGAAGGTCAGAAAATCACAAAGGAAGTAGGCAAAGAAACTGGTAAACAAATGTTGACTGTATAAAAAAGTCATTATAATGTCTAATTTATGTGGTTTAAAGACAAGAATGTCATCTAGGAATGTGGTTTATTTCTCCATTTGTTTAGTTGTTCTTCTTTTCTCTTAGGTAATGCTTTAGCGTGTTCTTCATATAGGTGTTGCCTTTTTAAATTTTTTTTAAAAGATTTATTTATTTATGCATGCAAGAGCTGGGGTACAGGCCAGAGGTGTAGGGTGAGAGGATCCACCAGAGACAGAGCCAGGAGCAGAACAGGCAGATGGACCGAAATACACTGCAAGGACAGCAGCAGGCGAGGCAGGAGAAGTCTGCCGCGCCATGTGGGTCCCCTTCCTGGCCAGCGGCAGGGATCAAACTCGTGCTTCAGTGACTGCAGTCGGCTTCATAGTGTGGTGCTTAACCCACTGCGCCACCAGGGAGGCCCTCCTTTTTTAATTTAATTTAAATCTTACATGTATATTTTTATTGCATAAAATATGCAAATACAAAACTTACCATTTTATCCATTTTAAGAGAAAATATGTAATATTTCTTAGTTTTCAGTTACTATTGGAAATGGCATCTTTTGACCTTCCTGGTTCTTAATTACTTATTACTGACATGTAGAACTGTTGGTTTTTGTAAGTTGATCTTGTACTGGCCTCTTAATTCTCTTGTTAGAATATTTTTCCAGTTAATCCCCTTATTATAGGTCCATAATAGCAACATCTGCAAACAGTGATATTTTTATTTCTTCTTTTCCAAAATTTATACTTCATCTTCTAGTCATCCTATAATACAATATTAAATACTAGCAACGATAATGGACACTTTTGTCTTGTGCTTACATTTTATGGGAATGCTGTCAACATTTCACCATTAAGTGTACTACTGATTTCTGGTGGAAACCTTGGTCTTGTTAAAGTAGGTGTTTTTACATCTGGCTTGCTGAAGTTTCATAAATTCTAATAAAACTTGAGGTCCTATGTGACCCAAAGATGTGTTCCTTGCGAAAATGTGACATCTGCATAGAAATCAAGAACAAATTCTTACCTAATATTCTACTAGAAAAGCACACTTTCCAAGAGCCCCCTTTCCTCTTTTCTCTTTTACCCTGGTGCTGCTTAGAAGCCCTCCTAGCCAGGGGCCTCCCTGGTGGCGCAGTGGGTTAAGCAACGCACTATGAAGCAAACAGCAGCCACTGCAGCACGAGTTCGATCCCTGCTGCCGGCCAGGGAGGGGACCCACATGGCTTGGCAGACATCTCCTGCTGTGCCCGCTGCTCCCTCAGCAGTGTGCTTCTGTTGATCTGCCTGTTCTGCTCCCAGCTCTCTGTGGTGAATCCTCTCACCCCCCCACACCTCTGGCCTGTACCCCAGTGCTTGTATGCATAAATAAATAAATCTTTAAAAAAAAAAAAAAAGAAGCCCTCCTAGCCAAAGGTCCCATCTTTCCTCCAGCCTCTTGCTTTTTGTCTTTCCCCGGTTCTCTGGACCACTTATCCAAAGAGACCCTAAGGCCAGGACTGCCAAGTTTCATCTGTAGAGGGTTGGCAGTGTGGAGACCCCCTGAGGAGCGCCCTCCCCTCGCATAAGCCTCACTACCTCTCCAGATCAATTCCCAGCGCCTCTTTCTCCAGCCCCTTAAATTGCCTCTTTCTCATGTTGCCTGAGCAATAGAAGTCACCTCAAGTCTTGCACCATTGTGCAGTCACTGATGACCCCAAATCTCCATTTTAACCTCAGTCCCTGCCAAAAGCTTCAGAATTGCTCATCAATTTCCCAGTACATATCAATTGCCTCATAAGGGGTCCCTGGGGACCGCATATTCCCCCAGGTTCAACCCCACTCACTTTCCCTTACTGCCAACACACTGCTCCTCTCCTGTAGCCTGAGTTCTGGCTGTGATGCAGGAGAGAAGCATGGAAGTCAGATCACCGCTTCTTCACGCTCGCTCCCCAGTTCAGTCGCTTCTTAGGACTTCCCCAGCATCTCAAGCACGCAAGCCTTCCGGCACCGAGCAGAGGTGAGCCGAGGGCGCCCTCTGCTGGTAACTCGTAGACCCACAGTTTCGTCCCGCGGTTGCGCTCCGCAGTCACCTGCCGCAACAGGGTTTGAATCGGTCTCTTCGCGGAACAGAGTCGCTTTACCCCAACCAGCAAAGCCGCCCCAGGGCTGTGAGCGAGAGTGAGGAAATTAGTCATCTCCTGCTCTCACAGCCCTCAGCCACTTTCACTGCCCTCACTGCTCCACCAGGCACCGTTCTCCGCCCCCCTTCTCCCAGGGCTACTCCCCTCAGCTCTCCCGAATCGCGGGGATCCCCGCTCGCCTGGGCCCCGCCCGCCCCAGTCAGTGTGAGGGTGGACGTGCGGTCTGCCGGGACTCTGGGCGCGCGCGAATCTCATGTCGCCTTCGCGCATTGTTTAGAAAGGGGTGCCCCAGAGGGCATGCGGCTGAAAAGGTCTCCCTTCTGCCAAGATGCTGGGTTCGGGGCGGGGGCGGGGGGCGGGGGCCGGGGGTCGGGGGCCGGGGTCCAGGGGCCGGGGGCAGAGGGGGAGGGACGAGGAAAGCCGCGCGTCAGGGCACAACTTGGAGGCCCGCGGGCAGCCAGGATTTCGTTCTCCCGCGGCATCCTTTTAAGGTGAACTGGGCTCACAGCTCTGCAGCCGCTGAGGTGGGTGTCCCTCAGACAAATAACGGGCAACAGGTGTGAGGGGAGATTTTAGTGCCATTCAGTTTGTTGAATAAAGTGATTAAATCAATCTTAATTGATGCTCCGGAGTGCCAGGCACTCTGTGGAGGCTGAGAAAGAGGGAAAAGTAACTCCCAAGTTCCTAGCCCAAGAACCTGATTTGGGGAACCAGAAGGACGGTCTAGCCCGGTAGGGCGGAGAAAGCCCCCCTCCTACAGACCTGGCCCACGCCCTGGAGAAGGGGTGTGAGGGAGGAGAGAGGACGAACTGGGGAGAAGCCCTTGGATGGTGCTGCCAAAGAGGACCAGGAGACAAGGAGGAAGAAAGCGAGCGGAATGGAGAGTCCGCAGGAAGGGCAGGGCAACGCGGGAAGCCCTCAAGTCTGAGAGGACTGAAAAGTTCCTTCTGGACTTAGTCACAGGGAGGGGACGGGCTACAGTGGACAGTCTGGGAATGAGGAAGGGGTGCAGGGAATGGAGGGGTTTTTTTAAGATTCATTTATTTATGCACACAAAAGCTGGGGTACAGGCCAGAGTCATGGGAGATGCAAGGATTCACCAGAGACAGAGTTGGAAGCAAATAGGCAGACTGACTGAAACACACTGCTGAGGGGAGCAGCGGGTGAGGCAGGAGAGGTCTGCTGCGCCTTGTGGGTCCCATCCCAGGCCGGGGATTGAGCTTGCAGCAGATGCTTTACAGTGTGGCACTCAACCCACTGCACCTCCGAGGCCCAGCGATGGAGGTATTCTTGAAGAAAAAAGGATGTTGTTTGCTTCAGTGGGAGAGAAGTGAGCAGTTTGGGGATGAAAGGACAAAGGAGCGTGACCGTGGGTAGTAAAAAACTAGTCCCCAGCAAACTGGTCAAAAGTGATCTAGCTTGAGACAGGATGGAATTATTTAAATACTCAAAAATGTATTTATTAAGTCAAATAAATGTCTAACTATGGGATTTATTGTAAGGTAATTGTCTAACAATAGGTAACTAATTGGAGCACACATAACAGCCAACAGTATAATTTCAATTTTTAAAAAAATGTTTTCTTAGGGGGCCTCCCTGGTGGCGCAGTGGGTTGGGCGTGCACTGTGGGGCAGACCACAGCCACTGCAGCACGAGTTCAATCCCTGATGCCAGCCAGGGAGGGGATCCACATGGTGCAGCAGACCCCTCCTGCCTCGTCCGCTGCTCCCCTCAGCAGTGTGTTTCAGTCTA
The DNA here is from genome assembly GCA_019455555.1 of Galemys pyrenaicus. Classification (NCBI taxonomy): domain Eukaryota; kingdom Metazoa; phylum Chordata; class Mammalia; order Eulipotyphla; family Talpidae; genus Galemys; species Galemys pyrenaicus. The sequence continues at coordinate 3,242,646 of JAGFMF010011626.1, forward strand.
CCTGTTCTGCTCCCTGCTCTGTCTCTGGTGGATCCTCTTACCGCCCACACCTCTGGCCTGTACCCCAGCTCTTGTATGCATAAATAAATAAATCTTTTTAGAAAAATAAAATAAAATGTTTTCTTATCACAAAGTCACACATACTGATTTCATGAAATACCATCAAAGTAACTTAACACCCAGACTTTTCACTTGCTCAGAGTCACACTGACTAGTGTTTTTGATCTCAGGTCCTTTTCTATGAGGTTAGCACTATTCTGCAAACACCAGGATCATGGTGTGCATATCAGGTATGTGTATTATTTATCTCCTACTGCAGAGCAAATTGCCCCAATTCTCAGTGGTCTAAAACAACCAATCCTTACAGTTAATCCTCTTTACTCATGGATTCTGTATTTGCAAGTTTACCTACTCGATAAAATTTATTTCTAACTCCCAAATCAATGCTCCAAGTGCTTCCACGGTCATTGGCACATACATGCAGAGCAGCAAACATCTGCATGTTCCCAAATGAGGATGAAGAAGGGGACCCTTTTCTTTCTTGCTTCAGTTCTTATATTGTAAACAAGTATCCTCTCTACTTAGTGGCATGTTTTTGCATTTGTGTGATTTTTGTTGATGATTTTGCTGTTTTAAAAGGTCTCCTAAGCACAAATGTCAGAGAGAAAACACATGTTAGATAAGCTCTGCTCAGACATAAGCTATAGTGCTGTTGGCCATGAGTTCAATGTTAACGAATCGACAATATAAAGTGAGGGCTCCTCAAAAAAGACATTTTAAGACAAGATCTGTAGTCATGAGTTGATGAAAATGTGACCAGTAGCGCAGAGGTACCTAACTGGATTTCCCCAGGAGCAATGGCTTGGCATGCCATAATTCAGTGTTCTTGGTGACTTTATAGAAAACATACGACACGAAACACAAGAGTCCACCGCATTACATCACAATTCCTGGAGGCCAGAAATCTGGGAGCAGCTTAGCCTGGTGGTATCCCATGAGGTTGTGGTCAAGACATCAGCCAGCACTGCAGTCTCTGAGGCTCGTCTGAGGCAGGAGGACCAGCTTCCAACATGGCTCCCTCGCGGTGGGCAGGAGGCCCCAGCTCCTTCAACTGCAGGCCTCTCCAGAGTCCCCATCCTGGGCAGTGAGCGCCCCTGTGAGAGCACAGCAAGGAGGGGGCTGGAGTCTCCCCACCACCACAGCAGAGATCCAGGCCCAGCAAGGGGGAGTGTCAGGGGATTGCTACTCATTTACAAACTACACAAACAAAAAAGAAAATACGCAAGATTTTAACATTTTCCAAGATTTTAACATTTTCCGTGTGAAGAAAGGTCTTGGGTGGCTGGAAAATGGGAGGGAGGATTTTACTTTTTACCATTTCTGTCTTTAGAATTTTAACAATGCAAATTTTCTCATTATCTATAAGTAAATAGAATTAAAATGCCTGGATTTTTTTTTTTTTTAACTAAAGTGTTATGCTGTTCAGTTTGATTTTGGCTAGTGGGTTTCCATCCAAAATAGTTGCTAAAATGAGACTTCAGGAAGGTAGGAATGTTTGAACTGGGAGCCCAGAGGGTGGGGCTCCTCTCAAGGAGGAGGGAGATTTGGGGGCAGGAGTTGAGGGCATTCCCTTTTGACAGCCACTGTTTCTCCCTGTGAAGTGGGAGGCTTTGAGGAGGAGCCATGACTGACGGGCTGGACTTGACCTGGCTGGGATGAAGGCAGTGGCGCTCCTAGCAAGGGGTGAGTGAGCTGAGACATACGAGTGGAGCCAGGAGGAGACAGCAGGACAGCTGCAGTTCAGGTGCACAGGGAGGTGCTGAGGCAGGCTGGCCAGGGCTTGGGGAGCCCTCAGTGCAAGCTTGGCATCGGGGCTTTATTTGGAGGACATGGAAGCTTTCGAGCTGGGTTGTGGTGTACTTGGAGCAGTGATGTAGGAGGTCAATCTGTGCACAAGTATGGGTTGGATTTGGTAAGTCCTGGAGGCCCGATGATCTGTTACAAGACCCTCTGGGTGGGCCTCCCTGGTGGCGCAGTGGGTTAAGCAATGCACTATGAAGCAAACCGTAGCCACTGCAGCATGAGTTGGATCCCTGCTGCCTCCCTGCTGCCGGCCAGTGGGGAGACCCACATGGCGCGGCAGACCTCTCCTGCCTCGCCCGCTGTTCCCCTCAGCAGTGTACTTCTGTCGATCTGCCTGTTCTGCTCCCTGCTCTGTCTGTGGTGAATCCTCTCACCCACCCCCACACACACACACCTCTGGCCTGTACCCCAGTGCTTGTATGCATAAATAAATAAATCTTTAAAAAAAAAGACCCTCTGGGTGAGCAAAGAGGGGTGATGTGTCATCACAGACTCAGACTGGGCTGCAGGGCCAAATCCTGGGTCCCCACTGACCAGATGTGTTACTGAATCTGACCTTTAAAATGCTAACAAAATCTTTCTTGCAATGTGTGAGGTTTACATTTGGTGAGTAATTCCTGCATGGTGCCTGGAATTAAGGGAAGCCCAGCCCCAGGGGGGCTGGTTGTGGGGTTAAAAAGGCAAGATTCATGGGGACAGCAATGTCTGGTGACTAATGAACAGGAGAAGGGAGGAGGGGACAGGGGATGTGTATTTGGGGGGCAGACACAAAGTCCCCCAGGGTGGCAGGCAGCACAGCAGCTCCATCAGGAAGGCGAGGAACAACTTTTGAAAGTCATGAGACTCTGAGCCTGGTTTGGGGTGTTGGTCTCACAATGTGAGCAGTGTCAGAACTGTGGACTTAACCCAAACAGTCCCCTGAAAGCAAATGTGAAATGTGGCTGAAGATTGGGGGGTGGGGAGGCAAGAGAATGCCAACTAGATCTTGCTGAATGTCTACAGCAGAGTTGGGGGCAGGGTATGGAAATGGGGGAGAGACCATCAAAGCAAAGTGGGTATCAAGAGAAACCAGAAGTCCCTGAAGGAATGTTTCAGACTGGACCCGAGGGGTCAGCAACAGACCCGGCCTCAGAGAACAGGAGGAAGGTGAGTGCTGACAGCCGGTGTGACCTTGCTAAGAGCAGCTTCGTGGGTGTGGTGGGGGCACAGGCCAAGGGAGCAGGGTGTACTCAGGGGTTGGGGTGCACATTGTTCTTGTAAGAACTCCACCCCCAAGTTATCCTGTAGTTGTGCTCAAACAAGGGCACAAGAACAGGGATGGTCACTGTAACATTGTTCATTACCCCCAAATCAGAAATCATCCGTAGGCACTGGTATAAGTATAGTATGGTCACATATAGAATATTGTGGAGTGATAGAAAAGAATGAGACAGCTGCATGAACTAAGAAGGTATGGTCTTCAAGAGCCGTTAAGTGAAAAAGGTAACAAGAGCAAAATATGTGAATTATCTGAGCATTTGTATTTTAAAAATTATTATGTAATTTCTCTCTCTCTCTCTCTCTCTCTTTCTCTCTCTCTCTCTCTCTCTCTCTCTCACACACATACACACACACACACACACACACTTGGAAAAATACAAAGAAAATGTTGCTAGAGGTTGCTTGAGGAGCTAGAAGACTGGGAAAGTGATTTGCTCTTTCTTTATTTTTAAATAACTTACATATGACCTAGCAATCTTGTGCCTACATACTCACCCAAGAGAAATGAAAATGTGTGGTCTTATAAAATCTATACACCAACACATATACAGCAGCTTTACCTATGATAGCCCCACCTGGAACTACCCAAATATCTGTCAGCTTGCATAACCAAACTGGCACAACTGTCCAATAGAATGCTACTCAGGAATGAAAAAGAACAAACTGTTAATACATGCACCAATGTAAGTAAATCTCAAGTGCATTAGAACATGAGAAAGTCAGGCTGAAAAGGCTACATGAAAGGCATTTTTGAAAATGGTAAAACCATAGAGAAAGCACAAATGATTGGTTGCTGGGGGAAGGAGTAGAGAAATTGAAGAAAATGAAGCAGAAGCAGAAGGAAATTGGAGGGTTGGGGAGAGTGACCTGTTTTTTTTATTTTGGTGATGGTTCCGGGGCTCTGCATTTGTCAAAACTCACAAAACTACAGTGAAAACACAAAGGCACAGTGAAGAGTAAATTTTACTGTATGCAAATTTAGATGCTGGGCGTACATACACATCTCCGACTCTTCTTTATCTGTCTCCCACCCTGTGTTGTTTGTCTGGATTGGCAAAAACTCCATTTGTCTCAAGTCTACTGAGACAATTCTAAAGCAGTGTGATCATCTTTAAAGGTTACCTTTCCTACTTTGGGATGTTTTCAGGTTTCTAAATAAACATCACACCCTGATAATACAGACACGGACTAAACTTGAAGCCAGAAGTTGAAGGCACTGTCCTCCAGGCCCAGCAATGGCTGACCCAGGCCTGCCCAGTGAAGGAACCAGGTCAGGAAAGGGATGTGGGGAGCTTCAAGGCTGCTGTGTAGCAGGACCTGAGAAGACAGGATAGAGGAGGGAGGGCCGCCAAAGGGTGCGCGGTGGGGAAGAGGTGGCCCTGGGCAGAGGGGGTGAGAAGGGAGGAGGGTCCAAGCTGCAGAGGCTGAAGCCGCTTCTCACCCCCTTCTCAGGGAGGTATGCCAGCACAGAGGGTGATGTGAGCCACCGCAGGGTTTAGAGTCAGGGTCTCTCTCTCTCCCGCCTCACCCTGTGGAGTCCAGTGATGGTGAGACAGGTCTGGGGTGGGGTGGGTGGGCTGGAAAAGGCGGACGTGGGGTGTTGGGTGAGTCAGGGAGGCCAGGCCTCAGCGCCCGTCACGAGGGAGAGGGAGTCGTGGCTTATCAGCCTCATCGGCCACACTCCACCTCCCGCTCCAGCCCGCTGCCCTGCCCAGGGGAGAGTGGAAATGTGCTCTCACGGGTTTCATTTCATTCATTTCTACAGTTAATTGACCTCGAAAGCACTTTCCGCCCCACCCCTGAGACCGAGCAGTCAGGAGGAAAACCAGCGTAACAACGGCATAGCTCCCACGGACTGCAGGATGCGCTTGTGTCATTTTTACGACTCCCTGAGGGAAGGGGATTTCATTATCCATCCCCACTTTGCAGGTGTAGGAACTGAGACACAGAGAGGTTGAGGAACTTGTCCAAGTCCACACAGGAGTTGGACCTGGATGGGATTAGGTTCCATTCTTAAGGGTAGACCCAGGGGGGGCCGGAGTCTGGGTCTCTCAGGTGCCTGTTTCGGAGCTCTTTTTATTTATTTTTCTTTTGGGGGCTCAGCTTGTAATGCCTTCCAGTTCGGGAGCCCCCTAGAGGTGGGGGAGGCGGCCGGCAGTGCTCAGTTCCGGTTCCTAATGGTTTAAAGGTGAGCCTCGGGGCCGCTCCTTGAATTGGTGGTGAGCGCGTCAGTGGTGCCACCCAGTGGCGTGCCCGCGAATAACGTCTCTCTGTGCCCCTCAGCGGCTGGCCACAGAGGGCTCCTCCCTTGACCGCGCCGAGTCTTTCCTTAGAGGGCTCCAGTGCCGCATCAATTTGGGCAGTGCCTTTCCAAACTGTGCTTTGGAACCCATTGATGCTCATCAGATCTATTTAGAGGGTCACAGTCAGTACCTTTTAGAAAATAACGACATGTATGATGTCAGACTAAATGTAAACATCACTTCATGGGTATTTTGGTTCGAATATATTCTACATGTGTGTAGTATGGTCTGCTCAAAACCTATTTTTCACTAATACTTAACGCCAAAGTGCAAAGTACTGGTTTTAAGAATCAGCACTCCAGGAGACTGAGGCCGGCCCGCACCTCCGCCCTTCACCTTCGCCTCTCCACACAGGTGCCCTGCAAAGGCACCGACGTCCAGCGGATGCACGTGCCCACACAGACAGGAGCCCTGGGCGTCCCAACGGCCTCGCGCGGGTCCGGTGGTCGTGAGCACCCCACCCCAAAATGCCCTGGTTACCAGCGAGGTGAAGGCACGTTCCCCAGCGCAGCTGCTGGCTGAAGCAGCGGTGGCTGAGCTGGGGACAGCTCGGGAGAAGGTCCAGTCTGAACTGGTGGGAGCCGCGGAAGCGGCCTCCAGAGCGGATGTCCAAATCTGCACGGAAGCCGGCAAGGCGCTGGTAAAAGCCCCCCAGTAGGCGAGCCTGCCGCTGCGGTCCATATCCCCAACTAAAGACCAAGGAGTACACCCCCAAAAAACAGACTGCAAAGTCCCTGGGGTTCAGTATCTATTTTTTTTCAATTTATTGTAACTTATTTTTTCCAATTTATTTATCCATCTCGGTGCCATTTTTTTTTTAAACATAGCTGTTCCCTTTATTCCTAACAGTATTCTTCGTCACTGTATTTTTTGCCTTCATTATACACATGATAATGGAAGATATTTTGGTTGTAATAGTCAAGCATTTCTGCCATGTAGAGAGTAAAATGAGAACAGTCCCTCCTACTCTCTCTACTTCCAGACACAGAAGGAAGTCTGGGGTCCTTCCTTCTAGCCCTCTCTCCACAGATGGACAGTACAGGTGAATACAGGTGTGTATGCAGTTTTTACTTCTATAAGATCAAACTGTATGTAGTGGCATCTGCATTTCTTTTTTCACTTACAATATCTTAGAAAAATTTCCTGCCTGTCCATGTCAACGTATCTCACTCCTCTTAAGGGCTGAGTCATATTCCACGGTCTGAATGAACCAGAGCACTCACAGCCTACCTGCTGTAGGTGGGAGAGCCGCTCAGCTCCCTTCCCACACCTGAGAGCACACCTGAGGGAGACACCACCTTCTCTCCTGCTCCCTTACCTTGAAGGGGCAAGAGTTGAGAAGCAGAAAAGAAGGGGCTGGGAGGAGGGTGAACCATGAAGCTCTGACTGGAAGGACTCCAGAAGTCTGCTGCCCCTCTCTGAGTCTCAGCCTCCCCTGCCCTCCAGTGCACTCATCTCCTGCCCCTGGCTCCTCCCAACACCCTCTCTCAGTTCGTCCCCGGCCTGGCCTAGCTGGCAGCAACCACAGCCTGGCATGAGGGAGCCTCCAGGACTGGAAGACATTTGCAGAGGATGCTTAGCAACACTCCGAGTTAATTATTTAATTGGGTGAAACATCCATTAAAGAGGATTCTCACTTTCCAGACAGCCTGTGAGTAAACATGTCGAGAAGAGAAGAGTGAGGTGTTGGCGAGAGCTGCCATTCACCCTGGTTCCTCCCTCGCCCCCCAATCCCCAGCTGGGGAAGGGGGCCCAGAAGGACTCTGCCCAGATGTTTTTGCAGGCTAGGCCAGAGTAAGCTGACTGGGCGGGCCCCGAGACGAGCTGTGTCCACAAGGAGACAGCTCGGTCTCACACCACACCAGGTAGCCTTCCACGCCAGGGGGCTCGCTACAGCGGGCTCTCACGCGAGCGTTGGAGGAGGTGAAACAGGAGCCTCAAAGGTTAACAGGTGCAGGATACTAAGCGTCTGAGGGAGGAGATGGTGTTTACCAAAGTCGGAGAGGGGGTTGCCAGGTCAGGCCACAGCTTGGAGGGGCCAACAGCCGGAAGCCATTTGGGGCATAGGAGCTACCTGGCAGCACAGAATAGACAAGGACAGAGAGACGCAGAGAGCTGTGTTCTGGCCCTTTCCCTCGACCCACCTTAATCCCCTGGCACCAGTGTCTCACATTGGTTGTACCCAACAGGAAACCAGCGGGCAGGGAAACATAATTCACAGGGGTCAGTCCCCTGCTAAGGACAATACGGGGAGGGCAGGGCATGAGTGGCGGTGCAGACAGGCCGTGCTCAGCACAGGGGCGGCGTGGGTCAGCAGAGGTTGGTCTTGGTGTGGGTCTGCCTGGTGAAGGAGGCGTCCTTTCCTCAGGAGGGGGATACCCACGTTGGGTGCTGTGCTTGGGCATATAGGAAAGAGAGGGTACGTTTGCACCTGTGCCTACCAGTCTCTGCGGAAGAAACCCCTAGGCATTTTAACCACTGAGAAATTTAATGCAGAGAACGAGGTGCTTTCAAATTTGTTGCACGAGCCAGCCAGAACAAAGGTTTCTAACCAGAACACTCAGGAATGACTTCCAGGAGAACCCTGCCCTAACCCCAGCGGTCACACCCTGTGACGGGAATGTCAAACGCTACAGCAGCTATGAGGTGGCAGCCCTCCTGTATGGGCCCGCGGAGGTGGCCGCTCAGAGCAGTGGGCTGACTATGTGCACATCCATGAGGGTCCCCCTCTGCAGCACACACTGGCACAGAACCAGGGCTGTGTGACACCAGAGCTCTTTGGCTGTGTGTGACAAGAAAAGGGAGGGACTGAAGGAAGACCCCCCCCCCAGGGGAGGAGCCCGCAAGAGCTGAGGCAACAAGGGATTGAAGCAGGTGAAGGTGGGTGAGGTGTGGCATACTGAGAAGGTTGGAGAAGGGCGAGGCAGGTCGAGCTGGGGGGAGACTTCTGCACTCCCCATGAGGGCACTCAATGGGCACCAAGGGGAGGGGTGCTGCAGGCTGGCTCTGGGGCAGGAGCCCACAGGGAAGAGTCAGGAACCAGGAGGCAGGTGCTGCTGAGGGGAAGAGTGGGGCTAAGCTCAGGGGAGCATCAGCAGAGTGGGGGACCCTTACCCAGCTGTCTCTTCACCACCAAGTAAACACCCTGGGCTGGAAGACAGGCACTGCCAAGGGGAAACACAGCAGTGCTGACAGCTATTCAGGACCTGGTGGTTCCGACCAAGCACCACCCCCACCTCCAGACATCAGCCCTGCCCTGGGGACCCTCGCCAGAGTCTCAGGCTTGCACCCCTCTCTGACGAACAGCCTCATTTCTGCTCTAGAAAACTTTCTGCGGCTACCTCTACCTGGCCAGGGCCAGCTGCATGGGTATGGATGGCACAATTGTCTGGCTCCTGCTGCTCGGAAGAAGGATCTCATTACTGGCTTAATGTCCTCCCATCATCACCTTGAAATTATCAGTAATTTTTAAAAAGATCTACTTATTTATGCATACAAGAACTGGGGTACAAGCCAGAGGTGCCGGGTGGGGGTGAAAGGATTCACCAGAGACAGAGTGGAGAGCAGAACAGGTGGCTTGACGGAAATATACTGCTGAGGGGAGCAGTGGGCAAGACGGGAGAGGTCTGCTGTGGGTCAACTATGTGGGTCAGCTATGTGGCCGGGGATCGAACTCATGCTGCAGTGGCTGTGGATGCTTCATAGTGCTGTGCTTACCCCCTTGCACTACCAGGAAGGCCCAGCAGTAATTTTTTAACAGGGGGATTTGCAGTTTCACTTTGCAGCCAGTCGCCCAGATCATGAAAATAATCCTGCCTGGAATAAAGAATAGTGTAAGAACAGTTTCCATGATTTGGGGCTGGGGGCTCCCCAAGGATCTTTCAAGGAGGGCAGGTTGAAGACCTTGAAAGGTATTCCTCCCATTGCTTTGGGTTTCCTCTGTATCCCCTGATTCATCCCCCACTCCCCACACTTCTTCATAATAAAAGTCAGTGACTTTCCCATGCCCTGTGCCCAGTCTGCTCTATCTCTGAATAATAGGGCCTGTGTTGTCTGTTTAGTGCACATCGGACGCCGCCCCCTCCAGCTCCACAAAGGCCACACACCGTGGGCGCTCCATGGCCCCTGTACCCCTGACCGAGCTGACCCAAGGCCATGCAGGAGGCTACGTGGACAGACTATCTCCAGTGATCCTCTGTGGTCTGGGCAGGGGTGGAGGAGGGGAGGAAAGAAGGGGGAGAGAGAGAGAGAGAGAGAGAGTGTGTGTGTGTGTGTGTGTGTGTGTGTTTGAGAGAGAGAGAGCCAGGGAGGAAGGGAGACAAATAGGGAGGGGGCACATAGAACAGAAACAAATAAAGAGTTCAAATGTGAAACGATTAAAAAAATAAATCGAAGGGAGTGAGATAAGGCCAAGGAGGCTCTGCTTCCTAGTTAACATTCATTGGATTGAATAATCAGGCTTCATTATCTCAAATTGTCTGCATATTTGCCCTCAAAATGCTAATTTACAGTTGGCTGGGAGCAGTCTTGGCCTATTTTGACTAAAATATTATTTCACTTTATTGAGCATTGTTCTTAGCTGTCGGGCATCTTGGTTTGGGAGGGGAAGGAGGGGAAGAAATAGAGGGAGAGAGGGAAACATTTTCTATCAAAGCCCTGCCCCGCTCAAGTCTGATTATGGGCTCCCTGTTTTGCGTAGAAATGGCATTTCTAAGCCTCCAAGTAAAATTAGAGTCTTTATCATTTTCTTTTAGGGGATAGACAGTTTATCATTAATCTCAGAGAAGGAAATAGGAGAAATAATTTTTTTGTTTTACTGAAGGGGTGGAAAATCTTGTTCATCACCTCCCCCTCCCGCCTGGTGCTGAGGCACCAGCTCCCTCCACTCCTCCTCCATTTTCTCTGACCTCCAAGGCCTGGAATTCCCTGCCTCTTGCCCTTCTCTGTCCTCCAGGCCCCAGCAACCAAAGAAACGGTCCTCTCTCAGCTCTGAAGTGTGCCTGAGTTTCCCGGTTCTGGAAGCCAAGAGATGAGGGCTCCAAATTTAATTCTAGAATTTAGAAAGACGCCGCTCTCCTTGCAGCTGAAGTCTGTGGTAGCCATACCTCTTTGGGCATACTCGTGCTGGCAGGGAGGGTGGCCCACACATAGGATGTGGCTCTGCGCTGCATCTCAGTCTGGGGGTGGGCTGTGCTGAGCCACCCACTCTCCATCCCCACCCAGAGCCCCTTGCGAATAAGGCCAGGAGCTTGTGTCAACCTTCACCTGGGTCAGTCCCAGGCAAGGCCAGTTCTGTCTGTGATGAGTCACAGGGGAAAGAACCTTAATGAATCAGATGACAAAACTGAGGCCAGAAAGGAGTTAATAATCCAAGGTTACAAACCCAGTGAGTAGGTCATCTTGGTGATTCCTGTCACTCTTTGGGAGGTTTTGCTCACCTCTATCAGACTCGATCTACCCGGCTAAATGCACTTTTAGGTCAACCTTCCTTCAGCTTTTTTGTCTTCTCTTCCCATCCCAATTCTCCCATGACTGATTTGAGGGCCATTCTGGCACTCTGTCAAGTAGGAAGTTTCCAGATTGCTGGTGCTTTCCACCTTACCTTCACTGTGAGGGCCAGCCCAGAACCCAGGAGACAGTGGGCCCCACCCACAGGCGGCCAGCTACCCTGCTCCAAAGCCAGCCCCTTCCCAGTCAGCCAGGCCTCCCCTCTCCTCCAAAGCCTGAAGAGGCCATCTTCTCTGCTAAGCCCCTGAAGAAGTAGAGATCACAGGTTCCCAGGCCATGGTCCAGGGTCTCTGTGTACAGTTGGGCAGATTGTACATTGCACAAGGACACCTGACCTGCTGGATCCAGCTCCTGCCTCCTACACTGACTCCTGTGCCCTGGCATGGGGTTACGTCTACCCAGAAGGGGACCATATGGGCTAGTCCTGGACCTCCAGAGCTGGCTCACTTTTCTACTCTGCCCTAACCATCTGAGCTCAGTCTTCTCCCAGGTTTCCTCTGAATCTAAATTAGCCTGAATTTGTTCCCTGGCTTGAGATTCAGACTTGATATGTCCACTGCCCTCCCTTGCCTGGAACCTATGTGATATATGGGGCGTTGCCAGCTGTATCTTCAGGACTGGAGACCTCCGGGCACTGGCCTCTGCCCCATTTTTGCAGCAGTACCCGGCCCTGCGTGGGTCTCTGTGCCCCGATCACAGCAGTTACTTTGTCCCTTGGCTTCCTGACTGCCTGACACACTAGACTTCCCAGAGCCCCTGTGCATGCCCTGGTAACCAGCCCGGACCTAGGGACAGCACCCTCTGGCCAGGCACAGGGGGGGTGGGGAATACCACCAGGCATTTTGCACAGAGGTTTCCAAAAGGCAGCATCGTGACAGTCTGCAGGCAACCAGCAGCTACCTGCACACAGTGCAGACTTTACACACACACACTTCAGCCCAAATGTGCATGCTTGACAGACACCACTCACCGCATCCTTCGCAGACACCCCAAACACAGACTTGATGCAGGAGATACTACATCCACACCCATACCCAGCAGACACACGCACCCAGCCAACAACCCCCATCCATGCTGGTATCCAAGAGTCCAAAACACCCTCCCCTGATACCACACCACACACACACCTCCCCAGGCACACACACATTCATACAGAGCTGACACCCCTCCACACACACACCCCCAGCAGATGTCATATACAACGCACCCACGCACACATGCACAGTCACATTTATTGCGGTTAGTGGCCATGCATCTGGTATGATAAGAGAAAGCTGACAGGCCCCCACCAACCCACTCTCCACACATGAGGAGCTGTAGCTTCAGGATTTGCCTGACACGGTTACTAAACATCAAGTGGAAATACTACAGCCCAGGTACAGCGACAGTTGCAGGCCACAGGGGCCTGGCTTCCGCCCCGCTGTCACTGAGGGCACAGTGACTCGGGCCTTCCTCTCCTCAGCCAGAAACAAGGCATGAGAAGGACTTGCCTCCAGGGGGTGAGGGTTCCTGTGGCTGGGTGCCACAGGCAGATGAGGAATTCGAGGTCAGGCTTGGCCCCTGTGCTCAGGGAATTGGCTTCTGGCTGGAGAGAGGAGTGAGGCTTAGCATCAGAGGATGCGAGAACAAACACACCAGTTGTGCAAATTCATGTTCAGGAGGAAGGTCTGAGGATTAATGGGTTCAAGGTAAGGCAGCCGTCCCTGGGGCAGACACTGCAGCCAGCCTCCCTCCTCTAGAGGGAAGAATTCAAATGTGGGGGAGCTTAGGAAGAGGAGAACCTGTCACTTATTCATTCACCTGCTATGTATCTATTCAGCTCTCACTGCCTATCTAGACATTGACCTTGGCAGGGACTTCAAGGGAGGAGGTCCCTGCCTCGTGCAGCTTCTGCCCCATGCACCTTCTGCCCCAGCTGGGAGATAGCTGGTACCAACCATGTGAATAGTGAGGATGTCAAGGTAGGGTGGGGCCGTGTGACAAATCCACAGATAAAGGGCAGTGACTGAGGCTGCCTGAGGGTGGGGAGGCCTAGAGGCAAGGAGGCACTTCCCTTGGTACTGACCATGCACTTGTGTACCCTTAAGAGGGAGTGCCTCCTTAAATTTGGGTCTGGGTGATGCCCCACTTGCCTCATCCCAGTCTCAGGCCCATTGAGAGTGTTAGGGGAGGTGCCCCAACATAAGTCTATCTTGCTATCACCTCCTCTTAGTCACAGCCTGACTTCTCTCCTACATTTTTGTGTTTCATTTCCCTAGACTTCCACTTCCACTAGCCCAGCCTCTGCCCCCAGCCCTAGCTTTCCTTCCTTGGGCCTCAGGGTGTCCGAGGAAGCCCCAACTCCCTGGACCCTGGACCCTGGAAAATCACAGCACCAAGTACACTCTTGCAGTGAGAAACCAGGTGTGAACTAAGCCAGACCAGGGAGGTCAAGGCACTCTTCACCCTCACCTGTCTTGAGTGATGCAAGGCTGAATGAGGGAGAGCTGCAGGAAGCCTGCCCTGATCCGGGGGCACACAGGGGGCTCCCAACTCCCAGCTCCTTAGTGGGCTCTCAGGGCCCCCTGTGGAGCCTCTGTACACCTTCGCTGGCCACAGTAAGAACACCACGGTCTAGGGTCACCGTCAAGGTTTAGGGCCTCCTGTCCCTTAGCCTGGGATGTGCCCCGGCAATTTTGGGGGTGTGCCCTCTCCCTTCTACTCTTATCTTTGCCCTGGCAATCTCCTGAGGCCCTTTCCAGGGCTCTTGGCCCTCAAATCTGGGCAGACCTCAGCAGAACACGGGCGCAGAGGGGGCTGAGGGTGGGGTTTGGTGAGTCCAGACTGCCTCCTAGGCCCGGGTGGGTTGTGCGGCGCCCCGCGCAGAGCCCGCGGCTGCTCCCGCGCTAATCGATGGCCGCAGCCGGCGGGAGGGGCCCCGTCGGAGGATTAGGGGCGGAGAAGGGCAATTACAGCTTTCCTCCCCCGCGCACTCAAATGCCACATTTCGGATGCAACGCCTCGCTCGGCCTCTGTGTTCCAGGAGCCGGGGCCCGGGGGCAGGAAGCCAACTCGCAAGTGTATCGGAGATTAGGACGCGCGGCGGCGGGGACAGACGCTGGGCAAACACGCAGCGGCCGCCTCAATCCCTCGTCCTCGATTCAGCCCGCGGCGACACGGTCCGGGCGTGACTGGCTGCCGGCGGCTGGGTAGTGGGGGGGCCACACCCCGCCCCAGGGGAGGCTCGGCCGCCAGCAGGCGGGTGGGGGCGTGGGCTCCCCAAGCCGAGCCCGGGACCACCCGACTCGGAGGAGGAAGCTCCCGGGTGGGGGAACAGTGGGCTCGCCCCTCCTTCCAGTGGCTTGAATTCTGCACGGTGTTCTGAAGGGGCTTACTCAGGAGAACCAACTGCCCTTGAAACTGGGTTGCACCAAAAACGGCTACAGGGAAATGCGGGAAAGAACCAGGGCCCGGGAGACTGCAGGATCCAAGCTCCGCTGAAGGATAGAGTGGCTGACCAAGGGCAAGTGGAGGAATAGTGAGTGGCACAACCTTCTCGAGTCCCACCCACCCCTCTCCACTCGCTCTCCAACTTGGCTCCAACCCTCCCCTCTCCCTGCACCCCTAGTTCTCATCAGCCTGAGGGAGGGGTTGATGTAGGAGCCAAGAGCCCTCTGCCACCCACATCTGCACACGCGGAGGCCCAGCACCCACACGGCCAGAAGAAGGAGCCCCCTGTGCCCTGGGGACAGCACTGATGTGGTCAGGCCCCAGGGCCTGGGGGAAGCAAGACTTTGCCAGGCTTTCCACAGCCCCTCAGGAAGTGTTCAGGACCTTAAGTCAGATCTTCCAGGGCTGCAGGGTCAAAAAGAAGTCTAAAACTCCTGAAAAACCTTCTCACAGGGCACCCTGAGACACCCCCACACTGGCCTCTGCTGCAGCCCCAGCTAGAGCTCCTCCTGCCTCACCTTGCCCTTGCTCTCGCCCCTCCCTCAATCTGCACCACTACCTGTTCCTGAGCAGCTGCTCATCCTTTTCTTCTTAAAGAAACTGTATTTTTGGGGCCCTCCCCTGGTGGCGCGGTGGGTTAAGCAACGCACTATGAAGCAAACTGCAGCCACTACAGCCAATGCAGCAGGAGTTCGATCCCTACCCCTGGCCAGGGAGGGGACCCACATGGCACAGCAGACCTCTCCTGCCTCACCCACTGCTCCCCTCAGCAGTGTACTTCTGTTAATCTGCCTGTTCTGCTCCCCACTCTGTCTCTGGTGGATCCTCTCACCCCTGGCACTTCTGGTCTGTACCCCAGTTCTTATATGAATAAAAAAATAAAAATATTTAAAAAAAGAAAAGAAACTGTATTTTGTCAGCCTTCTTTCCACTTTCTGTTTAAGGCCTGGAAGGGCAGCGTAAGACCACTCAGTGGCCTGAGCAGGGGAGCTACCCAGCCAGTCTTCACCAGGGAACTGCTGGAGGGCCCAGAGGGCACTGCACACCTTCAGACCAGTCTGCAGCCCCTGGGTGAGCAGCGGTAAACTGATAGATACAGCACCATCAAGTGATCACCAGCTACCGCAGCAGGAGTTCCATCCCAGACAGGAGGGGACCCACGTGGTGCAGCAGACCTCTCCTGCCTCGCCCACTGCTCCCCTCAGCAGTGTGCTTCAGTCCGTCTGCCTGTTCTGCTCCCCGCTCTGTCTCTGGTGAATCCTCTCACCCCCCTGCACCTATGGCCTGTTCTTATAGGACTAAATAAATCTTTAAAAAAATAATAAAAATAAAATGAAGCGGAGCTATATATACACTGACATGGTGATGTGAGCAGTATGGATTAAGTGAGAAATAAAGCAAGTTAAAGAACAGTTTTATAGTTTGATTCAATGAGTTTTGTAAAAATCATTACAATAAATATATATGTTAGTACATGCATGGAATAAAGTAGACTTGGAAAATGCCGCTAACAGTGTGATTCATTTGTTAGGGGGTTATGGAGAGTCTTTCATTTTCTTAATAGTAATTTCGGTAGTTTTATTTTTATGCCGCAGGTGTATACATTAGTTTTGGAACCAGAAAAGAACATCCGTAAGGCCGTCTCCTCAGGACAGACGGGTCTCACTCAGCAGCACACCCGGCTGCCAAGGCTCGTGACTGGGGCACAGAAGATGAGTCTCCCCCCCACACACTGGTACTTCCCACGCGGGATTATGTAGGAGGAGGGTCGTTCTCCTCGTCCCCTTCCCCTGTTCCCCCAGGGTCGTGAAGGGAACACAGGGGAGATGTCGACGTTTTTCGTTTTGACATTGGGGGAATCACCTGCAATTGACTCTGCACCCTTCCTGGAGGGGAGGGAATGCGTGTTTCTCCCGGAAATGAAGAAGCATTGACTCCACCAGCGGGCACACACGACACAGCCACGCTCGCCGCCCTCCCTGCACAGCGCCCATCCCACCTCCTAGAGCTTCCGAGCGTTCTGTATGCCAAGCTGATCCTAACTTGCAGGCTCCTATGTAAGGAATCTCTCTTTTGAGGCTCAGTTGCCTCTTAGAGCCTTGGCCAGGACCACCTAAGACTCGGGGCTTGGGTTCCCAGCGCAGTGCGGGCGTCTGTAGCCGCATCACACGGTCTGCGCGCGCCCCCTGCTGCCCATTTCAGGAAACGACACCCTCTGTTGGTCTGGCCCCTCGGTCTCCGGCTTCCAGGAGCCTCACCCCTCCTGATGCTCTGTGTTCCAGCGCCCAGGAGGGGCAGGACCTTGCAAAAGCGAAAACAGTGCCTCCCTGAGTAGGGTCACCGCCCCCCTGAGCCTACCATCCTATTTCACCGAGAAACTAAGTGACTCTCTTACCTTACCTCATGCAACAAGTTAGATGTAGGGCCTGCCAGAGTCAGGTTTCCAGACAAACCCCGACCTTCGCAAACCCGGGGCTCGATGCAGGGCCTAAATTCTGCAGCGCACTGTAAGAGGAGTGGGCAATGAGAAAGTAGGGTCTTGTCTCCCCAGAGCGAGCGCCCCAGAGCCCCAGACAGGGGCAGGACTGTGAGACTCCCAAATCACTGACCTGTCCCTGTCTCTCCTCACTGGCCCTCCATGCTATGAGAGTCAGACCATGCGATGTGTTCTGTTCTCTGCACCATATAATAAGCCACCCCAAAACTCTGTGGTTTAAATTAAAACAGTATCTTATTCGTTCACAAATGTGGTGTCAGGAATTTGGGCAGGGCTCAGTTGGGAAGTCCTTCTGCTTCACATGGTGTCATCAAGGCTCTCTGAGAAGACTGCAGTCACTGCTGACTTCAAGGCATACAACCTATGCAGTTGCACAGGGCCCCATACTCAGAAACCCTGCAGCTGGTTGTAATGCTCTGCTGTTGCTAGCTTGAAATTCCTAATACTTTTTGAACAATGGACCCACTTATACTGGGGCCCACAGTTTATCCAGCTAGGCTGTGTGCAATTAGATGGTGACTGGGGCCTGACACATCCAGGGTAGCCTCACTCACAAATGCAGATGAACCTTGGCAGGTTCATGTGGGAGGCTGGGACCTGTCTCATCCCCTGCATAGATCTTGGGCTTCTGCACACGGCATCTAGATGCCAGCAGTGAGCATCTCGAGTGTCAAACAGAAAGCTTCAGATCATATGGCCCAGCCTCAGAAGTTATTCCTTTCTCTACATTTTCCACATTCTGTTGAACTAAACAAGTCATAGGGCTAGCTGAGATCCAAGAAGCCTCCCACACAATGTGTGTGTCCCATCTACCCAAAAGACAAAGTTCCCCAGGTGACAAGAGCCAGGTGTGCCTGCTGCTTCTGCTTCTGCCCTCTCCCTATCTCTGCCACACTGGGCCCCAACTGGGCCTAGTTGAACTGGCCTCACGTAGCGTCAGAGATCTGTTTTGCTCCTGAGAATGACTAGAAATAGCATTGGTCAGAGAGGCCGTGAGGCCTGTTGATCACTCTACCAAGTAAGGTGGTGGGGAAGAGCGGGTGAACACGAACAGGAAGCTCTACACCCTCCCCTCTGAGCCATGAGGACGCTTAGAACAAGGAGTCTAAAGCAGGTATAGCCTTGCTAGTCAAAGTATGGTCCCCAGGCCAGCAGAACTAGCTTCACCTGGGAGCACAGATAGCCTCTAAGGACCCAACGCAGACCTGCTGAATCACTGGGGATTTAACCAGACCCCCCAATTCATACGCACATTACAGTTTAAGAAACAGGAGACTCTAGAACTCTGGTTCTCGCATTGGCTGCACAGGGGAATCACTTCGGGAGGTTTTACAAGTTGGGATGCCCAAGCCACACTCCAGACCAATTGAATCAGCAACCCAGTGCTATCCTTAGGGTCTTCTTCCTCACTAGGCAGTTCTCCTGGTGAATAAGCCAACCTTTCTGACCCAGCATGCCTGGCCACCCCCACATGGTTCTTCCCTGGAAAACAGGTGCCCAGGGCTAGGCTTTCAGGAACTTATGAAGGTTGATTTTCCCAGATTATTCACTGGACCCTGAGGCTCTGAGTTTGACCCATACTCCCCCTTCCCACGCCTACCCGTTTGAAGTCAGGACTCCAAAGGGCAACTCTCCATGCAAGTGTGAACAGCAAACAAATCAGTCTGGACATAAACAAGGACACTTCCTAACAGGAACCTCAGTTCGGAGCTGAACAAATAGCAGCCAGAGACCCCACCCCATTCCTGGGCCCCCAGCTGGCAGTAATGCCCAGCCTCTGCACCTGGCCAGGATAATGAGGTTTCCCCTCAGCACCCCATCCACATCAGTCCTCTACCATCCTGCCCCCAACCTCTGGACTCAACCTTCCCAGGCATAGTGGGGGGTGGCAAAGGCGTAGTGACAGCCCCAGATGTCCCCATGGAAGAGTTTTTAAAAGATTACAAGAGGACAAGGAAAAGTTTGGGCTGGTATTCAGGGTGTATGATACTCTGACTTCTCCCTGTCCAGCACCATTGGGCATCTACAAGATAAACCCACCCACACTCACCACCACCATCATCACCATCACCATCATCTCTATTTTCCTCTCTTCTAAGCATAGAAACTTTCTCAGTTTCTCCCTTCTCCAGCTCCTGCTTACAAGACACTTGAAGAGGTCACATGTGTCATAACCCAGCTCTTTCTGTGTCTTTCTATTCTAACAAGAGCCCTGAGGCATTGAACCCTCAGACCAGATTCAAACGTCAATAAAGCTGAGAGGGGCTGAGGTCTAAAAAGCTTATAAAAAGTTCACCTTGGGGTTTAAAGTCTCAGCACTATGAAGCTATTGCCAGCCACTGCAGCACGAGTTCAATCCCTGGCCAGGGAGGTGACCCACATATTGTGCAGCAGATCTCCTGTATCACCTGCTGCTCTCCTCAGCAGTGTACTTCAGTAAATCCACCTATTCTGTGCCCCACTCTGTCTCTGGTAAATCCTCTCACTCCCCACGTCTCTGGCTTACACCCCAGTTCTTGTATGCATAAATAAAGTAAATCTTTTTTTTTAAACGTTCACTCCTTCTACTGGAAATTCAGTAAGTTAAAACAAGTTAGTCCTTAAAAGAATTTATTCTCACAAGAGTTTCTACTACAACTCCATTTCCTGTTTACCCCAAAGGAAAAATATCCCCCATCTCCCTCTAAGAGGTGAGGACACAGAGGAGAAATCAATTTAACTGAATTCATTTTCAGCCATTTAAGTGGAAACTCTCACTTTGGAATTTAGTGTCAACATACCTGGGTTTGAATTCTGGATGTTCACTAGCTATAAAACAAATCACTTAGCTCTCCAAGATCTAGACCCTCTTCTGCGAAGTGGGAATAGGAGCATGGCCGTGGGGATTGACAAGCGAGAAGAAATACACGGTCCGCACAGTGTTTGTGGTATAACAAGAGGATCGCTCCTCTTGCCCCTTTTTTCAGAAACTGGAGGAATAAAGGAGAAAGAGCACCCCATCCAGCAAGGAGATATGTGCTCAGCACAGCGGCAGTATAAGTGGTGAGTGTGACCTGGGTTTGGGCTGTCAAGGGATATGATGTACAATGAGCTAGAGACTCAGAGTCCTGGACCAAGTTTTGCCTTTTGAGCAAATCATTTCCCACATAGCTGACCTTCAATGTCCTTCCTTTTCAGTGAAACAAAAGGCTTTGACCAACTTGCAGCTAAGGTCCCAACCAGCTCTAAAGTGTCTAGTGAGGGGGCCTCCCTTGTGGCGCAGTGGGTTAAGCAAAGCACTATGAAGCAAACCACAGCCACTGCAGCACGAGTTCGATCCCTGCTGCTGGCCAGGGAGGGGACCCACATGGCGCAGCAGACCTCTCCTGCTGTACCCGCTGCCCCCCTCAGCAGTGTACTTCCGTTGATCTGCCTGTTCTGCTCCCCGCTCTCTGTGGTGAATCCTCTCACCCCCCCACACCTCTGGCCTGTACCCCAGTGCTTGTGTGCATAAATAAATAAATCTTTAAAAAAAATAAAATAAAGTGTCTAGTGAGTAGAAATGTGGTAGCCTCACTGCACTAAGGCTGTTTGCCAGGATCCTCATCTCCCTTCTCCGATGGTCCCTTCTTTCCTCTGTCTTTGATTACCCTAGAAGTTGGAGACTCCCTGGGATCCACACTAGCTAGTTCTTTTCCCTGAAAGCATTTTCTTTCTGCGTGATCTCACCCACTCCCATGCCTTTGTGGGCTTTCCTCCCTTTGGAGGTGTGTACAGAGGAACGCCTCCTCCCAGGAGCCTCCCTGGATCTCTAGTTACAATGCATCTCTGCCTTCACACTTCCATAGAATTTGTCCCCATAGTTCGACGATGCTTGCGTTAGTCCATGGAGGATGAGTATCTCTGTTCCTCCCTCCCCAACCATGAGATTGTGAGTAGCCAATGGGAGGAAACTGCAATCTTCACTCCTTTGTAACCCTCAAAACCCACCACATAAAATAGGCCTCAAACAAATAGGCGTTTGTTGACTTCTGTATAATTGAAGAGCATAGGATTTCAGAGCAGTTTTAAAAGCGGCACACACAAGAAAAAGTTAGGAAACTGCGAAGTGTGAGGCACCTCCTCTGTGTCCCTGTGCACTCCGGGAAAGAGGAACAAACAATCCTGTTTGCTCTTGGCCTGTCAGGTGCAAGGGTCTGCAGGGGGGCAGAGGAAGGGTGGAGCAGGGTGTGGGCTGGAGCTGAGAGGAGGTGTGGGGCTCCCCATGTAGCCCTTGGGTCCTCTCATCCTGGGTTTAGCTTTGAGGTTTGATATGTGGGGGACCCCCCATGTCAGCTCCAAAAGCCTGCATATTCCCCACTTAGCACCTTTCTTCTGGATTAATAAAGACTCTTTGGAAAGACAGGCGACAAAGAGGGTTTAGTTTAGTTTAGTTTTTTAAGGGAGACACTTGGCTCTCTGAGCAGCACCACTGAGATAGGCAGAAAGAAGCGCTTTACAAGAGGTGGCAAAAAGGGAGCCAAGAGGAAGTGGCTGATACATTTTCTAAGATTGGTTTGATGTGAAAGCATCAGCAATGTTCAATATGAGAACTATTGGGAAAACACTAGTCATGAGAACTCAAGGAACCAAAATTGCATCTATAGCCCAAAGTGTCATGTTTGTGAAGAGAGCCCTGCCAATCTGCAGAATGACGAAGTTTAAACTAGGAAATTCAAGATAATTACTGAGACTGTTCAGGGCTAAAGTTCCTGAGCTAACTTTCAGGCATGGATCGTAAGTGACAGAAAATGTGCTCCATTCTCAAAAAATGACCAGCCACGATGGGCACTCACGTTAATATCAAGACTGCAAATAGTTGTTTGCTTTGCAATTCTATGTTGGTTTTATTTAAAAAAATGCAACAGTCAGATTCAGAAGACCTCTTATGCTCAGAACCAACAGATCCGCCAAGTCTGGAAGACAATGGAAATCATGACCTGAGAAGAGCAGACAAATGACTTGAAAAAGGTGGTCAACAAATGGATCCCAGAGAGCACTGGGAAAGACAGAGAAAAAGACCTGTCAATGTATTTACTTGCTTCATGATGTCTTTCTTAGAAAAGTAAAAACGCTAAAGAACCCCAAGTTTGAATTGGGAAAATTCATGGAGCTTCATGGTAAAGGTAGAAGTTCTGGAAAAGCTATGGGGATGAGACAGGTGCTCAATGTGAATGAACTGGTGGATATGAGCCACTAGTCTGAGACTCTATTTCAGATTCAGACTTTCAAGGGTGGCAAACAAAATAGCTCATAGGGCCTCCCTGGTGGCGCAGTGGGTTAAGCAACGCACTATGAAGCAAACTGCAGCCACTGCAGCACAAGTTCGATCCCTGCTGCCGGCCAGGTGGGGGACCCACATGGCGCAGCAGCCCTCTCCTGCTGTGCCCGCTGCTCCCCTCAGCAGTGTACTTCTGTTGATCTGCCTGTTCTGCTCCCGGCTCTCTGTGGTGAATCCTCTCACCCCCCCCCACCTCTGGCCTATACCCCAGTGCTTGTATGCATAAATAAATAAGTCTTAAAAAAAAAAAAGACAAAATAGCTTATAAGGGAGAAAGACTGCAAAAAAAGAGGGTGCTAAAGAACAAAAGAGACAAGGACTTATGAGGGTTTGGGCAGAAAAGGCCAACAGAGGGACTTCCCAACACATCTTCCCAAACTTCCTAGATCCCCAATGGCTCTTGAATTCCAACGAAGGCTTAAAACATTGGTGACTTCAGCTATACTTCTTCCATTGCACTGAAGTGCCTATAGAAGCAAAAGGTTTGATTAACCAGTATTTGCTTGACATAACAAATGTAATGAGATTGGTGAGTTGTTGTTAAGTGTCCTGAATAACTTGGGGAAAGAATATCTGATGTGTAAGGGGTTTAAATTCCTTTCCTAAGGTCTGTGTCAGGGACCTGAAAGCTTCTATGTCTGTTCCATGGGTCAAATTATGTTCCTAACCTCTCAGGTCTCTTCTGTTAAAATTAGGTAGCTGGACCTCCCTGGTGGCGCAAGGGGTTAAGCACTGCACTATAAAGCATCCGTAGCCACTGCAGCGTGAGTTCAACCTCCAGCCAGGGAGATGGCCCACATGGCACAGCAGACCTCCCCTGTCTCACCTACTGCTCCCCTCAGCAGTGTATTTCGGTCAGTCTGCCTGTTCTGTTCCCCACTTTGTCTTCATGAATCCTCTCACTCCCCCCCCCACACACACACCTCTGGCCTGTACCTCAGTTCTTGTGTGCATGAATAAATAAATCTTTTTTAAAAATAAAATTAGGTAGCTGATGGGAAAGCAGTGAGACTATGAAAGCAAGGATGGGGACATGTATGGGCCGATTCCAATGAATCTAGGGACCTTGAGTCCCTAAGTTCTGCTGAATCTCCTTTCTCGGTAGAAATGGTCCTTCCACCCCTACATGAGAAAACTAGTCTTCCCTTGCCTGAAAGATCTGAAAAGGCCTTTCCTGCAGTAGTGATTGTGGTTTTTCTCAGAACCTACTTCAATCACTACTCACTGCTTACAGAATCAATTCCAAAGAGGCTCCAGAGAGTGAAATACAAAGTATGATCCACAAGATGGTGTGATACACACCAAAAAATTACATGATTTTTGCCAAATTACGTATCAGTAGAAATCTGGGGAAATGTATAGACATGAATCCTTAAGGTATGTTGACCAGCGTGGAAGGAATATAAAGTCAAATCAGGCTGAACTAACTTACTAGGATGCATTAAGCAGAGATTTCTGACTCAATGTGTGAATTTGAGTGGTTCTAACAGTTTGTTCAGTTGGTTGATTGAAATGTGGAAGCTGAAATATGAACCGTAGAAGGAATTATCCAATGACTAAGAAAGACCGGAATGCTAGAGAAGATTTATCATGTAACATCTGTTTTATTTGCTCTCTAAAAATATGCCCAGAAAGCTCCTGAGGGACAGTCCTTTCAGCAAGCCCAATCTTATTCAGAAGGAAAACCTCAATACCTTCTGAGAGCTTTACTGTAGCTATTTTCTATAGGACAGAAATGATGGGAGGAACTTATGCCTGAGCCTGGCTCCCCTTATTTCCCGGGGAAGATGAGATTTTGCATTTGCAGAAACCAAGAGACAAAGCCCGGCCTCATTAAAAATGGGGCCATGGGAGGAGAGATGGAGGTTCTGCATGGGATTAGTAATATCGACTCCCATTCACCAACACCAGTCTGGCCACAGCCATTGTTGAGTCTGCCAACAGCAGAGACCAACACTGAACCCCTGGCTTGGAAATCAAACAGTCCACTGGTGGCAGTGGGTTGTTTGCAGAGATAGGGGCTCTCTCTGGAATATACAGTTACTGTGACACAGATTTGCCTTCCCTGCCTGTAGTGCTTCTGCCAAACTCACCCCTGTAAACTTACAGAATGTCTTATTTACAGTCATGGCGTCCCACACAGCATTGCTTCTGACCAATAGTTTACTGTTTTCTTCCTTTTTTAAAGATTTATTTATTTATGCATACAAGAACTGGGGTACATACAGGCTGGAGGTGCAGGGGTAAGAGGATTCACCAGAGACAGAGTGGGAAGCAGAACAGGCAGACTGACTGAAATACACTGCTAAGGGGAGCAGCAGGTGCAACGAGAGAGTTCTGCTGTGCCATGTGAGTCACCTCCCTGGCTGGGAATCGAACTCGTGCTGCAGTGGCTGCTCACAGCTTCATAGTCTGCGACTTAACCCCTTGTGCCACCAGGGAGGCTATCTTCTTTTCTCAATAAATGAAGAGCTACAATGGTTTTCAGCAGAATTCACTGGTCTTACCACGTTCCTTATCACCAGTAAAATGGCCTTTTGGAATTATGGCACTAGCTGGGTGGCAATACCTTACAGGACTTGGGTAGTGTCCCTTCTCAAGATGTGTCTAAATCAGCAACTGACACATGGTGCTGTTTCTCCCCATGCAAAGACCTGTGGTGAGGAAGGAGAGGGTAGAACACAACTCCCATCAATATAACACATAGTATTTTCCTAACAAAAGTGTCTCTATCTCTGAAACCTAGGCACTGCTGATCCAGAGGTATTTCAAAAACAGAAACATTTCCACGGAGAACACAGCAGTGGTTCCTTTGAACTGGAAGCACTGGTTCAGGGAATATGAAATGGGGAGTGGAAGAGCATTATAAAGACCAGTTGAACAGCACAACCAGTTATAGATAAGATGACTGAAACTTTTCTCCTTAATTCAATGTAAATATTTTTTGTGTTTAAACCAAAATTTCCACACACCCCCATTTCTCCACTTCTAAGTTTTTAACATTATTTGTCAGAAATTAAATCACAGGATTACCACAGGAGAAGCATGACTCAGCAAGAAGAGAAATGAACATCTCTTAGCTATGAATAATGATGCTGTAGTGTGAATTCTTCTCTATTTGAACTTTTTTTTCTGCTATCTTTTTTTATATTTTCTGTTTACTATTCTTTTTAAATTTTCTATTCATCTCCTTTTCTATCTTAAGGAGAAATGATAAAATTTCCCACATAAAATCTGCCTCCCTTAAAAAATTCTTTGTGGATATGAAGCTATTCCTTTAGTCTTTGGCTTTATATTTTTTTAAATTTTATTTATTTTTTGCTTAGAAGAACTGGGGTGTAGACTAGAGGTGAGGGGTGAGAGGATTCACCAGAGACAGAGTAGGAAGCAAACAGGCAGATTTACTGAATTATACTTCTAAGGGGAGCAGCAGATGACACAGGAAAGTCTGCTGTGCCATATGTGGGTTATGGTCCTTGGCCGGGGATCGAACTCAGGACTCTGTGGTGACAGTGTTAAGACTTAACCCCTATGCCACTAAGGAGACCGTGTCCTTACATTTTTATTATACATTCTTAGCTATTATTTTTGCCTGCCAATAAATAAAATTAGTCAATATTTTTAATCCTTCTCTTTAACAGGCCCATCATTTTTAATGTTTTCAATCTTATTATTGCTGTTTGAAGTTTTAGTTTTTTTAATCTAAAAAAAGATTACTTTTAATAATTAAACTGACAAAATTTTGATAAGTTTAATCAACCCCTGTGATCATTATGTTTCTTGTACCTCCTGAGGTTTTTTTCCTTTTTAGTAGTTCTCTTAGTAAGAAGGGTCTTTGAGGAGCAAACTCTCTTTGCCTTTGTATGTTTGAAAATATTTTCATCTTTGATATGATAGTTGAGATGGAGATAGAATTCTAGATGGACAGTTACTTTCTTGTTCCCTGTACCTTTAGTGTTATAGTCAGGAAATCATCACCAATTCCAAGGTCATTTTGTCCTATCTTTTCTTCTAAGAGTTTTATTGTTTTATTTATTTATTTTTAAAGATTTATTTATTTATGCACACAGGAACTGGGGTACAGGCCAGAGTCCAGGGAGGTGAGAGGATTCACCAGACAGAGTAGGGAGCAGAACAGGCAAACTGAGTGAAACACACTGCCGAGGGCAGCAGCCAGTGAGGCAGGAGAGATCTGCTACGCCATGTGGGCCCCTCCCTAGCTGGAGGCAGGAATCGAACTTGTGCTGCACTGGCTGCGGTTTGCTTCACAAAGCGTTGCCCAACCCACTGCGCCACTAGGGAGACCCGAGTTTTATTGTTTTAGGTCTTTACTCCATTTTTAAAGTTTTTTATTTAATCCATTTTTAATTAATATTTATATGGTGCTAGGTAAGTGTCCAACTTCATTTTTTTGTATATGCCTATCTAATTTTCCCAGTTCCATTTGTCCTTTCCTTACTGAAGGGGTGTGGGGCAGTGAGAAGATTCACCAGAGACAGTGTGGAGCAGAACAGGCAGATGGACTAAAATACACTGCTGAGGGGAGCAGTGGGTGAAGCAGAAGTCTGCTGTGCCATGTGGGTCCCCTCCCCAGCCGCCAGTGGCAGAGATCTAATCACTCCTGCTGCAGTAGCTGTGGTTTGCCTCACCATGCGTTGCCCAACCCACTGCGCCACTAGGGAGGCCCGATCACTGTAGCTTTAAAGTAAATTTTGATATCAGGAGTTGTGAGTTTTCTAGTTTTGTTCTTCAAGACTATTTTGGCTACTTGGGTCCCTTTGAGATTCCATATGAATTTTAGGATGGGTTTGTCTGGTTTTGCAAAAACAAAAACAAAAACAAAAACAAAACAAAACGGGGTGGGGGGGGTGAATGAAGGATTCACCAGAGACAGAGTGGAGAACAGAACAAGGGGACCTAGTGATCAGTGTGCCCCTCAGGCACACTGCTGAAGGGAGCAGCAGGCAAGGCAGGAGAAGTCTGGTGGGTCAGCTCCCTGGCCAGGGATCAAAATCAAGCTGCTGTGACTGGAATAGCTTGACAGTGCTGAGACTTTAACCCTTGCACTACCAGGGAGGTCCCCAATATTTTATAGTTTTCATCATTACGTATTTTGCCTCCTTGGTTAATTTCTGTTTCACTCTTACTGTAACTATAATTGTTTTTTTGTAATTTCTTTTCCAGTTTGTTCATCTAGAAATGCATGGATTTGTATGTGTGTTGACTTTGTAGCATCCTACTTAGCTAGATTCATTCATTTCTTCTTTTTTGTAGAATCTTTAAGAGTTTTCTATATATAAGAGCATATAAACAGAGATAGTTTTATCTCTTCCTTTTCAGTTTGGTTTACTTTTAATTTTTTTCTTGCCTGGTTGCTCTGGCTAGAACTTTTAGTGTTGTGTTGAATAGGAGCAGTGAGAGTGAGCATCCTTGCCTTATTCCTGATTCTATAAGAAAAGCTTTCTGGGGGCCTCCCTGGTGGCACATCAGGTTGAACAATGCACTGTGAAGCATCCACTGCCACTGCAGCTTTAGTTCCATCCCCGGCCAGGGAGTGACCCACATGGCACAGCAGACCTCTCCTGCCTCACAACAGTGTGTCAGTTGATCTGCCTGTTCTATGTCCCACTCTGTCTCTCAGGAATCCTTTCACCACCACCACCACCCCCCCCCCCGCACCTCTGGCCTGTAGCCCAGTTCTTGTATGCATAAATAAATAAATCTTAAAAAACTCTCTGCCTTTCACAATTGAGTGTGACACTTGCTGTGGTTTTCCATAGATGTCTTCTACTATGGAAAGGAAATGTCCTTCTATTCCTAGTTTATTATTTATTTTTATAAAAGTTTGCTGAGTTTTATCGAATGTCTTTTCTGCACCAATTCAGGAGATCATTTGAGGTTTTCCTTCATTCTGTTAATGTGACATATGACATTGATTTTCGTATATTAAACTATCTTTGCACTCCGGGAATAAATTTCAAGTGACTCTGGTGTCAGTTCTTATTAATATGCCACTGAATTATTTGTTAGTGTTTTTTTGAGAATTTTTACATCTATGTTCATCAGAAATATTCATCTATAGTTCCCTTGTAGCGTCTTTGTTTATCCTTCCTATCAAGATAACACTAGTTTCATAGAATGAGTCAGGAAGTGTTTTCTTCTCTTCAGTTTTTTTGAAAAGTTTGAGGAAGACTGGTATAATTTCCTCTTTAAATGTTTAGTATAATTCACCAGGTCCAGGACTTTTCTTTGTTGGGAGATTTTTAATTACTAATTTAGTCTCCTTATTTCCATCTATTCCTGTTTTCTATTGACAATCTAATGTGGTTTTGTGTTTCTAGAAATTTGTCTACTTCATCTGTTATCCAATTTGTTGTTATATAACTATTCATAGTACTCTCTTATGATCCTTTTTATTACTTTGAAGGTATTAATAATGACCTAGCTTTCATTTCTGGCTTTAGTAATTTGAATCTTTTCTTTTTTTTTTCTTATCCCATCTGGTTTAGTTTGTCAACCCTGTTGATATTTTCAAAAACCAACATTTTGTTTCATTGAAGTTCTCTATTGTTTTTCTATTCTCTATTTCATTTGTCTCTGTTTTAATCTCTATTATTTCCTTCCTTCTGCTGGCTCCATTTTAGTTTATTTGTTTTCTAGTTATTTAAATAGCAAACTTAGGTTGTTGATTTGCCATCTTTTCTTTTGAATGTAAGCACTTACAGATCTAAATATCCTTCTCAGTGCTGCTTTCACTACATCCAAAAATTCTAGTGTGTTGTGTTTTGTTTTCATTCATTTCCAAGTATATTCTAATTTCCATTGTGATTTCTTCTTTGATCAATTGGCTATTTGAACATGTGTTGTTCAATTTAGTTGTTTACAATTTTGTGAATTTTCCAAATGTCACAATTTTATCCTGTTGTAGTCAGTAAAGACACTTTGTATTACAGCTATCTTTTAAAATCTACTGAGACTTAACCTGTGGCCTAGAATATTGACTATTCTGGAAAATGTCCCATAGAAAAGATGTATTCTTGTTCTTGTTGGGTAGCATGGTCTGTATATGTCCATTAGATTTAGTTAGGTTATTCTATCAAGTTCTCTATTATTTATTTTTTTAAAGATTTATTTATATATGCATACAAGATCTGGGGTACAGGCCAGAGGTGTGGGGGGGGGGTGAGAGGATTCACCACAGAGAGCGGGGAGCAGAACAGGCAGACTGACTGAAACACTGCCAAGGGCAGCAGCGGGCAAGGCAGGAGAGGTCTGCTACACCATGTGGGTCCCCTCCTTGGCTGGCGGCAGGGATTGAACTCATGCTGCAGTGGCTGTGGTTTGCTTCATAGTGCGTTGCTTAACCCACTGCGCCACCAGGGAGGCCCAAGTTCTCTATTATTTATGTTTTATAAGATTGTTATATCCACAACTGTGAGTGGAATTTATTTTTATTTTACTTTTATTTTATTGCTGTCTCTCAATAAAACTGTATATTTCTTCCTTCAATTTTGCCAGTTTTTACTTCATATATTTTGATGGTCTTCATTAGGTACATAAATGTATATAATCATTATATTTCTTTCTGTGCTGAACCTTTTTATCACTATATATGTCCTTCTTTGTCTCTTACCACATTTTTTCATTTAAAATCTACTTTAGGGCCTCCCTGGTGGCGCAGTGGGTTAAGCAGCGCACTATGAAGCAAACCGCAGCCACTGCAGCACGAGTTCGATCCCTGCTGCCGGCCAGGGAGG
>JAGFMF010011626.1:3273309-3300034 GCA_019455555.1 Galemys pyrenaicus
CCCGCTCTCTGTGGTGAATCCTCTCACCCCCCCCCACACCTCTGGCCTGTACCCCAGTGCTTGTATGCATAAATAAATAAAATCTTTAAAAAAAAAAAAGGAATAAAGGGAGACATAAATAAATAAATAAATAAATAATGATGCGCTCTTTTGTCTGATACTAGTATAGCTGCCCGTGCTTTCTTTTCATTATAGTCTGCATGGTAACCATGGAAATCCACCCTTTCACTTTCAACCTGTGTTTTAGGGGCTCTCAAGTGATTAACTTATGGAGAGTATATAGTGGGATCATGCATTTTTATCCATTTTGCCAATCTGTCTTTCGATTGGAGTTTGTTCATTTATAATTAATCACTGTAGAAGGAGTTTACTTCTGTCATTGTGCAATTTGTTTTCTATATGCCTTACAGCTTTTGTGTCACTTGTTTTCTGCGGTACTGTGTTCTTTTCTGTTTAGTTGCTTGTTTTTAGTGAAATTTAAATTCCTTTCTCATTTCCTTTTGTGTGTATTCTATAGCTATTTTCTTTGTGGTAACCATGGGGATTACATTTAACATACTAAAGTTATAACACTCTAATTTAAATTTATACCAGCTTAACTTCAATACATACAAAAATCTGCTCCTTTACAACTTTTTCCCAACCTCTTTTAGTTTTTGATATCACAAGATTACATCTTTATACATGATGTGCTCCAAAACATATAAACAAATAATTCTTTTAATTGCATTTCTCAATTGTACAAAAAACATGATTTGGGGTTACAAGCCAAAATTACAGTAATACTAGCTTTTACACTAATAATGATTTTTTTCTTTTAAATGTATTAGTCTCTAAAATCATGTTGAAAATAATTACAATTACAAATCACTGTTACTAAAAACTTTAAAATTTTTGTGTATTTGAATTAACCAAAATATCCTTTACCTAACACCTATATGAAAAAAATTCCAGACCTAAATATAAAAGGTAAAATAACAAAGAATTTTTTAAAGTTCACAACTTTATGACATGGGGTAGGGAGTTTTCTTTAAAATGACAGAAATGTAGATCATTATCTTTTACTAATGTTTATAACTTTTGCTCATAAAAATATCATTAAAAGAGTGAAAAGGTAGACAATAGAGCAGATATTTGCTTCTATATATTACAACAAAGGACTTGATTCTAAAATATCTGACTATTATACATTAATTGTCTGACAGGTTAATGAAAAAAAGATAATAGTTCAACACAAAAATAAGCAAATTACAAGGAGGCACTTTATACAAAAGAGAATATTCAAGTGGCTGAAAATTTTATGAAATTATGTTCAACCTGAACAGTCTTCAGAAAAAAATGCAAACAGAAACTACATTTCGATAAAGGTCACAGAGTTATGGAATTTGAACCCAGACAATGTGTAAATCTCTCAGGTTCTGTTTGCTCATGCATAAATTGAACACATTAATGCCTAGCCATAGGCACTTACAGTGAGGGGAGGAACAAATAAAACAATAGAAAACTGATAACTATGTACAGAAATATAGTAAATTATGTACTGAAAATCCAGAACTAGAGACATAGGAGTTATACATTGTATCTGAAACACTAGCACAAATAGACTTACCAAATACTTATGAACTTTTCTTACAAGTGTTGTCTTGTTCTTTGTCAGCTCCCCCTGATTCCAGGGTGCATGCCGTTACCAAATTAACCCACTGAGATTCTCAGTGACTACAGGAGGGCACACTAGACACTTAATCATGGTCCTATAAATCTGGCTCATCCTATCTCTCACCAATTTCTTTTAAGAAGCTTAGCCCAGTTCATCTACCATTGCTGCCTGTCTCCTCCCCATCATAGTTACAAATGCAATTTTATTTAACACATAAAACAATCCAATCATATATTATTGCTTAAGAAATGATTCATTATATTTCATAAGAAGTTGAGGTTTAGAGTGAAAAGCCACTTATCCAATGTCACAGAAATGTTCAATGACAAAGCGGAGATCTGAAGTCAAGTATACCCAATTCCCAAACCCACAGTGCTCCACTGTCCCCTAACAGCATCAACTGATGTCCTCTAGGTTGAAAGGATGAGTCCCCGTGTTCCTCCTCTCAAACCTTGGCATTGTCTTCTGTGCAGTCCTGGCAGGGGGAGGGGGGTGGTTTAAGGTCACACAGTTCTTTTTTCTCAGAGAAAAAGTCCCTCAAAAAAAAAATTGTTGAGAAATGGAGGGCTATGTATACGACTGAGGGCTGGGGGAGTTTCCAGAACTTTCACCTGGATCCCCACCACCACCAATTTCCAGTGGGTCTACCTCAGTCACTCTTCTGAATTCACATCTCACCCAAGCCCCTTCCATAGGGCTCATATTGTTGGTACCTCATCTTGACACAGCATCACCTAGCCTGAACTAAGCCTACAGCTGGGACCAGGTTGGACCCATAGATAGGTTCAACCACAATTTCTCCTTCCAAGAAGGCTCTTCTTACCTGGGAGCCTTCTCTAAAGGCAAGGCGAGTATTTGCTGAAGGAGGAGGCCAGGGCAGATGGTGGCAAACCCCAGCACGGTTCCTCCTTCCCCTCTTCTGGCAGGGCAAAAGAGGCAATGTTTGTGTCCCATAGAGCAGGCCAATCAGAATGACAAGGAACCTTACTTAACCTGATAGTTTCAGTGCTAGGTATTGATCTGAGGACACAGAAAGTAATAGGAGCCTGGGAGGCAGGAATCCCTCCCAACCCCTCCTCACAGACTAGTGGGTCACTATGCACCAGGCCAATTCTAAGTGCTTTACATGCATTAATTTATGCTATCACACAATAACTCCATGAAGTAGCTGCCATAACCATCCATTTTACAAGCGACAAAATACGATAGTAACTAGTAACTTGCTTAAGGAGTGACAGTAAGCACAGATTCACCACCTATAAAACAGGGATGCCTGTCCTGCACCTACCTATACAACACAAGGAGATTTCTAGGCCTTCACATTGGCAATAAATCAGTATTTCTTAATCTGTAACCGTTACAGTTTTCCCCCTTTCACCTTTTTGGGTGTAAAAGATGTTTCTAGTGGGTCATAGGTAATGTGGATGCAAAAAGTTCCTGGAAAGAAATTGGTAACCTCGGAAATATCTCCAGGCAGGAAAATTGACAGGCTGGGGGCTCAGGGTGAGAATTTACTTTTCACTGTGCTTATAAAAAAGATATTTAAATTAAATTGTAAAAAGCTGGTGCGCAGGCGCAGGTGGATTTTGGCCACGCGTGCGACTGTCCCGAAGACGGCGCCCTAAAACCCCTCGACCGAGCGCAGGTGCGGCTCGCTTGCCCCAACACCAGCCAGTCACAGCGAGCTCTCGGTGCTTTTCCCTCCGATGCACAGAGCTTGGCTTTTCAAATGCGGAGGAGGGAAGGAGTACGCCGCACCCTAGTGTTGTGCCCATCTTGCCTAGTCCGGACTGGGCGCGGCCTCGCAACTTGGGGGGTGCACTGCTTTGGAGTGTGTGGGGGGGAAACCCCGCCCAGGTCTCTGGAATAAATGCCGTCCCCGCCCCCACCGACAGCTGGGGTCGTTCCTGGTCAGTAAGTCTCGCTCTCTTTTGTGGTGTCCTCGCCCGTCCCTCGAGCTCCCCATTCAGCCCGCAGAGGCCCGGGCTCCCCTCTTTGAGTTCCCGGGCAAGGGCCGTACCATGCCCAGCCCAGCGCCCCGAGGCCGCCTGCGGCCGGCTTCCGCAGGCTCGCGGGTCCAGTCCCAGCGCCCAGGCCGCTCTCCCGGCCAGGCCACGCCTGTCTCTTCCGGACGCCTGGAGTCCCCCTTCTCCGTCGAGGCTCTCCTAGCCCGGCCCGGTCCCCGCGCACCCGCCGCCGCCTCCCTGCTGTCAGTCTCGGCCTGTGCAGCCCTCTGGACCGCCGCCTCCCGGCCGCAGGCCGGGCTTGTGCCCTGGGCGTGCCCCGCGGCGTGGCTGCCCGCCTACCTGAGCGTGGGTCTCCACCAGCCGTGCCCCCCGTCTGCTGTGCTGGGCCTGCACGTGGCTCCCTTCTGTGGCCTGCAGCGTCTCGGTGTCACAGGTACGAGGGCCTCCGGGTCCGGGACACGGGTGGGGCGGCCGAAGAGTGGAGCTCGCCACCGTGGACACAGGATAGAGAAGTCCCTGAGTTGGAAAACCACCTGCGCTTGGCTTGGGAATGAACCTAGTCACCCTTGACCTTGCAGCTGAAACCCCAGAGAGGGACTCAGGGAGATGAGAACCTCACTCGCGCAAGGGTTCCCGCTTGGCTGCAGCGGCCGGGAGGGACGACTGGGCAGAGCCGAAGGTTCGGCGGATCAGAGCCGGCTCGGGAAGCTGCCTGCCGAGGCAGGCGCTGGGGCTACAGCGGGACGCAGCCCTGCTCCCGGCTCCGCGCCCCTGGACTAGGGATTTAGTGGGACAGACTCTTCTCAGAGCTGCCCTCGTCCCTAGCCCACCGCCCTGTCTTAGCGGGGGGGTGGGGGAGCAGACGCCCCGGGTGGTGCCGGCCAGTGGGAAGCTGCTAGGAGCTGGCATTTGCCGGGACCCGGGACCGTTTCCACTGCCCACGTCTGTGTGAACGCAGGCTCCACATCGAGCAACGCGGAACCTGCGTGTCCACAGGCTCTTACAACGGTTCCTCAGGGCTCTGGAGCACAGCCCCTTAAATCCCAGTGAGAACTTAATTGTTAAGGGAACTTAGACATTTGTTAAGTTTAATCGTTAAGGCAACTAGCGTTAAGGTCTGCTTACACACAAGTTTTTGCCACCCTGGGTTACCTGGCTCACACTTTCCCATGTAGCCTTCAGGAAAACAGGGGCAGTTAATGCATGCCCTGCTGCCTATACCAAGATCCTTGTGACACGGTGTTATCTGGCTCCTTCTCCCTGGACTTCCCCCACCATGCATTTCCTCAACTCCTCTCCTCTGAATATTCCCCCCAAATTCATGCCACTGTGTCTGGGAGGCGACTTTTCTAAACTCCCCACCCACCCCAGGTCTGAAATGCAACTTACTACTTTGTGTTGCAGTTGTCTCATTTTCAAGTGTTTGCGTAGGAATTACACCCACACAGTTCAAACATCAAATGTTTACTAAGTTTATGGAGAAGTTTCCTCTCCCACTCCTGTCCCCCCAGCCACCTGCTTACCCCCACCCCACAGTCAGTGACTTCAGTTTTATTCTCCCAGAGGTATGTAATACTTAACACCTAAACACACACACGTGTGTATATGTGGTATACACACACTCATACATAGATTCCTTCTCTCCCCAGCCCCCCTATTAGACACATTGCTCTGCATCTTACTGTTTTCACTTGCCTATATATCTTGGAGATTTTCCATATCAACCCTGACAGTTTCTTCACACTGTAGAGTGGTCCACTGTCAGGATGTGCCGTAATTTATTTAACAGGCCCCACTGATTGTTTCTCATCTTTTGTTATTATGCTTATGGCAAGTCTAGTGGGGCCAGTGGTTAGGGTCCCACGTAGCCAGGGCCTTGCCTCACCCCCTTACTGGGGCAGTTTGTCTGCCAGTCCTGGGGCCTCCCCAAGGGAGTGATGGGGTCTTACCATTGCAGTAGCCATTCCTCAGTCTGGAACACTCTCTCTCCCAGATGCCCAGTGGCTCACTTCTTTCAAGTCATGATGCAGGTACTGTTCCCTGGCCATCTCCGCCAGCCTACAGTAGTGAGCTGAGTAGCACCCTTGTGTGCATTAGAGAAGGACACTGCTTCTTTCATGCAGACACAGCACCTTGCCAGAGGACAGGATTTGGCCTATGGAGAATGGGCAGGATTTCAAACACCACTTAGCTTCTCAGCTGGGTACCTCCGTTTACCTCTCAGCTGCCCCCTCTGTGGGAACAGCTGCACGGAGTGACCCTGTTCAGGGTCACCTCAATGAGATGAGGTGGCCACCCTTTGTAAAGACACAAACTATCCTTCCCCCTGACACTCACATATCCTTTCCTACTTTATCCTTCTCACTAGCGCTAATCACCTCCTAATATACACAAAATTATACTTCTTTGCCTTTTTTACTGTTGCATGATTTTCTGTTTGTCCTGGAACTGTGCTTGACCCATAGTAGACATTCAGAAAGTATTTGTTAAGTGAAGGAAGAGTCAGCTCTTGAGGGTTCCTCCTCCCCTTATCCCATGGGCTATCCTGAAGTAGCCAAGGGAAAAAGTGAAAGCAGGAAAGATGGAGGAGGGGCCGCTCTCTTAAGGCCAGAGGCTGAGCCACTCAGCTAGAGAACAGTGGCACAGCAGTCTCAGAAGACTATCCTCTCCTGTTTGCTTTCTGTCGTTTCTATGCAGTCACGTCTGCTGCCTTCTTGCTGTGTCCCCGGGTCACAGGCAAGGCAGGCAGTGGAGCTGTGTTCTCGGGCTTTCTACACCAAGGTGGGGGACAGTGGTGCTGGATAAACTCCCCGCTGCTGTTTGCTCTTTAGGCTTGGAGCTGGCTCACTGTCCAGGCCTCTGGAGCGCCCCAGACTGGACCCCAGCTGAGGATCCTCAGGACACTGAGAGACCCCAAAAGAGGGTTCGAACTATGTTTAAACTGGAGCAGCTGGAAGAGTTGGAGAAAGTGTTTGCAAAACAGCACAATCTGGTGGGGAAAAAGAGAGCCCAGCTGGCAGCCCGGCTCAACCTTACAGAGAACCAGGTGGGAGCAGGGACTCCTATAGGGGCCGGACCACAACTGGGGACAGATGCTACTCTCTGGGAGGTCTGAACAGGACTTTGGAGGAAGACATAGGCCATCATCCTCTGTGCCAGTCCATTTGGGGAAACAGGCCCTAACCATTGGCACACTCCCTACATGATGAGAAATATAGTCCCATTCAAAGTCACATCATGGGAGGCCTCCCTCGTGGCGCAGTGGGTTAAGCAACGCACTATGAAGCAAACCACAGCCACTGCAGCATGAGTTCGATCCCTGCTGCCGGCCAGGGAGGGGACCCACATGGCGCAGCAGACCTCTTCTGCCCCGCCCGCTGCTCCCCTCAGCAGTGTACCTCCGTTGATCTGCCTGTCCTGCTCCTTGCTCTATCTGTGGTGAAACCTCTCACCCCCCTCCCCACACCTCTAGCCTGTACCCTAGTGCTTGTATGCATAAATAAATAAATCTTTTAAAAAAAAGTCACATCATGGGAACAACATGCAAAGTTAATCTAAAACTTTGTAATGTTATCTTGCCCTGTGAAATAAGTGGCTGACAGTGAAATTAAGCAGACTTTCAAGAAACTAGGGTATTTTTTAAATTCCCATCACCTCATATTCTTCTCTAGCTACTGCTCAATTTCTCTGCTCTTTTTACAGGCAAACTTCACAGGAACTGCCAATGATGTCTCCATGTCCTCACCTCCCATCTACTCCTTAACTCATTCCAATACAAATTCTTTCCCTACCACTCCACTGAAATTTTATCAAGGTCTAATCTATGTTGCTCACATCAACAGATAGTTTTCTTTCCTTATCTTATGCTACCACTCAGCAGCAGTCAGTATTTAACACTCCTCTTACTGAAACACTCTTCTCTTGGCTTCCAGGACCACATTCTCTTGGTCTCCTCCCAACTCTCTGGCCTCCTCTCTGTCCCCTGTGTAGGCTACTCTTCTCTTTGGCCTTTTCTCCCCTGCTGATCTCATCTATCCCCATGGCTTTACATGCCATCTATAAGATATCCCCAAATTTCTATCTGTAGCCCACCCCTCTTTTCCCTCTTTTCTGACTTGTACCAATACCTTCCTGAGGTCTCCATTTGGGTTTCTTATGGATACTTAGATGGTTTAAATCTCAATTCTTGATATTTTTCTCCCAAATCCACCCTTTCCCCACACATAGCCCCACTGCCCACCCAACTGCTCAAAATACCTAGTCATCCTAGTGTCCTCCTTTTTTCCCACATCCAATCCATCAGCAGCCCTTGCCTGTAACCACTACTTCCAAAGTACAGCTGAAGTTGTATTATCAACCTCCCTTGCCACCCAGTTCATAGAAGCTTCATACCACCGCCAGTTCTTGCTGGATCACTGCAGTAGCTTTAGAGCTGTCTTTCTATACCTGCTTTCATTCATTCTTCACACAGCAGCCAGATGTGCCACTCACTTGAGATGTAAATAGGATCATGTCACATCCCACTTAAAAGTATCAAGATTGACACTCCTTACCCATGGACTTCACAGTCATGGATGATCTGGACCCAAGTGACGTAGCTCTTTCCACTTTCACTATTTGCCTTCCCCTCTCACTCTCAGGTGTTCACCCATACTCTCCTCCTTTCTGACCCTCAAGCACTCCAAGCTTGGTTCCACCTCAGAGCCTTCCTACAAGCCGTCCCCAGTCCCAGCTTACTTTCTCTGTTGCTACCAGGATGTCCTCTCATCCCTGGAGTGCTGGCTCTCAAGGGGGATCAAGTTACTCCCATTTGTGTTTATATAATCATTTCCAGGTTTGTTATTAGTCTCTCTCTACTTGACTCCATGAGAGCTATGACCCTATTGCTCACCACTGTACCATGATCACCTAGGGTAATGCCTGTTACACAGTAAGAGCTCAGTAAATACTCACTGGACGAGTGACTGACAACTGGAATTATATGGGAGAGTATTTTGTAGGTGATACTTCCCTTAGAAGGAAGGGCAAATTTTGAAGAGAGGAGTAAGTGCTGCAGGAATAGGGTAAGTGCAGTGGGGATTGCTGGTCACAGTCTGATCTCTGCCCACTGCTTCTAATTATAGGTGAGGGTCTGGTTCCAAAACCGCAGGGTCAAGTATCAGAAGCAGCAGAGGCTGAAATTGCCAGCTGTGTCTGCCATGACTGCATCCCCCACCAAGCCCTCTAGCAGCCTAGACACCAGCATTCAAAAAGAAGACGCCCAGACAGGAATGGACAGCTGAGCACCAGGACAGAGGCTCAACCCAGCCTGTCTAACCAGTCCTTCCTAAGGACACCCACTGGAAAGACCTTCCTGCCCCACATTCTACGAAGCTCTTCAGGGCCAAGATGCACAAGAGGAATCTGAACTATCAAGCAGTTCCCTTCTCTGTGGTGACCTCTGGGAGCTGGAATAATGTGATGGTCAGAGACACACACTTTGGCCTTCAACTATGCCCTTCACCAAGTTACTGAACTACTGAACCTTTTTCCTTCATCTAGAAAATGATTATATTGATTATTTGGACTTCTCAGGGCTGGAACGATGTCTGTAAAGCACTTACAGCCCAGTGCTAAGTTTGCAGTGGCTGTTAAGGCTTATAGATCTGTCTCATCTGGGGGAGCAGTGGTATACTAGCCCTCACCTCTCCAGGGGTCTTTCCCTGGCCTGGCCGCGGAGAAGAAGTCTCTTTAAATCAGTGCCTGGATGTAGAGGACTTCTCTACCACAGATGGAGTTGAGGGCAAAGAGGAGGAAAAGGAAGACCATTTAACCCACTTCCTCTCACAGAGTTTCCCCAGATATTCTTGTTTTGTCTGAATTATTACCACTTTCAGAAGCTCAGGCCTAGTTGCCTCCTTAGAGCAAATATGCTACCCTAACCACCAACTCTCTCTCTAGCCACCGGCCTTGACTCCTTTCCATCTTCATATAAAGAAATTTGACTCTGCCTTTGTCAAGGTTGGCATTTGTCATAAACTCACACAGTGGAGAGTTTTTTCCTTTCATAGGCCTGACTTGAA
Source organism: Galemys pyrenaicus (assembly GCA_019455555.1). Lineage (NCBI taxonomy): Eukaryota > Metazoa > Chordata > Mammalia > Eulipotyphla > Talpidae > Galemys > Galemys pyrenaicus. Next base: position 3,282,996 of record JAGFMF010011626.1, read on the forward strand.
TCCCTTCCCTACCCTGGAATATGCTTGTTTTCAATCTAAGAAGCCAAGCTGATATAAAATATATGATACATATCTATATATCTATACCGGGTCTGATATAGAGGTGTTAGAGGTTATATATGTGTATACACACATATATACATACATATGTATATATACACATACATAAATGCATATGTATATACACACATATATACATATAGAGACAGAGGGAAGAGAGAGAGAGAGAACAGAACTGATTTCTCCAGTTCTTGTCTGGTCATTAAATTAGAAGGGCCTCTGCGTGCCTAGGTGGGCTGATGGAAGGAGATCTGCCCTGCCACCTGGTGGCGAGATAGAGCAAAGTCAGTTTTCTGTAGCGCTTTCTTTTGGGAGAGAGGGAAGGGCAGGCAGCAGAGACACACAATCCTCCAGTCCCAGATACCAGGTCACAAGCTTGAGGGTACCGGGATCCAGCTTTAAGAACCCTTCTCTGTTCATGTATTCAAGAAAATGCTTCTTAATGCTGAACCTAACATTAACCGAAGGAACTAGCTGCATCTGCCTCTTCCAGGAACTATTTGCTCTTTTTTTTTTGAACAAGTTATCTATTCAGCAGTTAGTGGACTCTGCCCAATCCCAAAAGTCACCATAGGATCACAGCAGACACAGACGCCGGTCTCTTTTCAAAAAGCACAGAATCAACTGGAACAAAGCTGGCTGTAGGGCTAGATGATATAGGTCCGTATTTGGGGGTCCTGGATGAGAGAACAGGTCCTGACCTCTTGGTAGGACAACGTCCATATGCACACTCGCTTCTCCGTACAATTTAAGGAGTCCTCAGACCCGTGGGCCCTCGTCCCCCCAGGCTGTAAGGTCCCTAAGCCCCTGAGGAATCTGAGAGAAGAGTAAGTCCAGCTCGACTTTTTGTAGGACTGTCTGTCCTGCCCCAGAGAGCCCAGGAAGAGAAGTCTGTGCCGGATTCTGTAGAATGGACAAGTGGGATATGCTAGTCCCTTCCCTTCAGGTCGAGGGTTCAGAGAGGGTAGAAGTGGTCAGCTGCTGTGCCACCCCTCTGCGCCTGACTCAAGACGGGCCACTGGGTGAACAACCACTGACAGTCACACACACGAACTCACAAACGGATACACATCAAAACCACACACGTACACACTGGCTTTGACATAGAGGTGTTAGTGGTCCATACTGGCCGCGAGGACACAGATAGAAATGCACAAAGGCGGACCCAGCTACACCCAGTCAGCAAGCGAACTGACCTAGACACACGACCAGAAGGATCCCACGGCCAAGGAGGAAGCGCGCAAACCCGCGCAGCCTCTTGGACACTCACGCCCCGCGCGGGGGCCGGAGGGGGCGGGGCCTCTCGGGTCGAGACAGGGTCAAGGGTCAGAAGGCGGAGGCGCGCCCAAGATGGCGGCCTCCATGTGCGACGTGTTCTCCTTCTGCGTGGGCGTGGCAGGCCGGGCCCGGGTCTCGGTGGAAGTCCGCTTCGTGAGCAGCGCCAAGGTGAGGCCGGGGCAGACCCGGCGGGGAAGCCCCACCCGGTCCGGCTTCCGAGCCAGCCCAACGGGACCCCATGTTGGGAGTCTGGGGGCTCCTGTTTCGCTGGTACACAGTAACCCAGTCCCTGCTAGCCATCCGGAGCCTCCACTCCGTCCCCGCGCACAGGCTTCCGGCGCTGTCACACGGTGGGCCGGGTCTTCAGGGTGTCAGTGCACCCCCGCGGAACCGGCCGGGCCTTTATGCTTGCGGCCCTGCCTCTCCAGGCGGGTTGGGGGACATTGATGCTGGACTGAGGGGGCGACGGGCGGGGACGTGCTAAGTAAAGAGCACTGAGGTACAACAGTGGATCCTCAGGGAACTTTTTGAGTGAGTTTGGGGCTTGGGGAGAGGCAAGAGCCTTCACCAAGGGCCTTGGAATACCACGGAATTTGAAAGGTAAACATCACTTACAATCCTGTGTTTGTGCAAGTATGTGTATATTAAAATTACATTTTCAGAAACTGTTTTTAATGCAGCTCTAAATCTTTGACTAGCAATAAACCTATTTGTACTTATTCATTTTAAAAAACCGAGTAAAATAGTCTATTTCATGGGAAAGCCACAGTTCACTCAACCAACTGCTTGTAGACTTGTATCTTTTAACACAGAGGTGAAAGGCTGGAAATTCACTTTCTGTGCACATAAGTATGTTTTTGTTATATCCAGCACTGAGTATTTTCTTTCCTGTTGTCTTTGCTGGTTGATAGGCACAAATGGTATCACTTTGTTCTCATTTGCGTTTCTTTGTTTAATAGTGAGGTTGAATAATTAACTCATCATGTGTAGTGTTGTGTAGAGTCTATGCTCATCCTTGGTCCTTGCCTAAGATGTCAGCCTTCTAGTGGATCTGTCTCCTGCTCTCCGCATCTTCATACTCATCCACTTTCTCAACCTAGCCTTCCATTTGCCCTCTTCTCACTTCAGAGGAATCTGGAGCATTTCTCTTCCTAATAGTTAATAAGGTCTCCAACATCCTTGGCTGCTTCAGATGCTCACATCTCCATATCCATTCCTAGGCCTCTAGTATTCTCAGTTGGCTCACAGTTTGGTGGTGTCTCCATTCCATCACTCCTAGTGTGCAGATACTCACCTTCACTTAGTGTTCTACCTCTTTCCCTTTCCCCCCTCACTTCGTCACTTCAGCCACTTTCCTTACCCGTTTGTCCTATCCAATCCTTCTTGTCAAAACCCTGGTTCGGGGAGACTGAGTTGGCTGCCCACCCCATACCTATACCTGCTCATAAACCTACCCCATCTGGTGACAAGATGGATTATCCTAAGCAGGCTTTTTGCATCTGTATTCATCATGTGAGACTGGTTTGTGAATTTTTTGTATTTGTGCTATCTTACTCAGGTTACCACATCAGGCATATGTTTTTTGTTTTGTTTTTTTTTTTTTGTAAAACAGAGCTTTCCCCTTTCCCTCTGTTATTGAATATTTCAAGAGCACAAGATTTACTTATTTTTGGTTTGAGGAAGTTGACTCATGAAACCATGTAGACAAGGGGGCCTCACATAGGAGTAGTTTTTGACCACTTTCTCAGTTTTGACCTGTAACTCTATTTCTCTATGGATACTGGCAAGAATGACTTTCAAAATTTTACCAATTGCTATGCGAGGACTATGACAAATCATTTCAGAAATTTGACCATATATAGTGGACGCCAACCCAAATGCCCTACTGCTGCACATCAATCAGATATCCCCACTGCTGCTTATTCTGTCTAGGCTTTCCTCCTTTTGAATTCAGTCTTGGCAATTTATATTTTTCTAGAAAATCATCAGTTAATAAAATTTTAATGATCTTTTCTAAAACTCTTCAAATTGGAAATTTTTTGCCTACCTTGTAGTTAAGCTTCAGTTCTCTCTAAGCTTCATGGCAATATAGTTTGCGTATGAGACACATGTTATGAAAGTGAGTGTTTTCATAGAAAAACAACTCTGATTCTTTCCCCTTTGTTCTAAAAAGTAAAAATGTTCTATATTTGGTCCTCAAGAAAGAGGGAGAAAAAAATTGGTATTTGTCCAGTATTGAGAGTTGATGTAAGCAGAGATAATAAGGATGCCTGTTCATATCTTTTTGTCCCACAGAGGAAGGCCAATTTTGCTAGATTGGGCCCCAAGAACTACTAGGCAGAGCTGTAGGGTTCCAGGAAGATGACCAAAAAGGTGCCATCATAGGGACCTTTCTGGTGGCGCAAGGAGTAAAGTCACAGCACTGTGATGCATCCACAGCCACTGCAGCACAGGTTCATCTCCGGCCAGGGAGGTGACCCACATGGCACAACAGACCTCTCCTGCCTCACAGAACTCTGCTCCCCACTTCTGTCTCTGGTGAATCCTCTCACCCCTCACACCTCTGGCCTGTACCCCAGTTCTTGTATGCATAAATAAATAAATCTTTAGAAAAACCAAATCAAAGCTGTCAGCTGTGCCACTATCCTGTTAGAGGCCTCAGAGCTGCTCAGAGGGTTGAGATGTGTGGCTCTCTGGTTGCTCAGAGCCCATGCTATTCTGGCTTTGGGAGGTATTCCTGTCTAGCCAGAGCACCAGTGCTAGAGGAAAATGAGGGGCTACCTGGGAAACCACATGCCAGGACATTTTACTACTATGCTGATTGTTTCCTCTACCTTTTTGTGACAGTTCAATGTTGGCAGGTCACCACCCCTCTTCTTGCAGTGCCTGGTAGGGATTCAGAAGCTGTCTCCTGAGTCTGTCCCACTATACATGAAAGATGATAGTTCAGTAACAGTTTTCTCATCCCCCTTCATCCTTTATGTGTTGTACACAGAGCTTTAGACCAGTGCTTCTCAAACTCTAGCATGAATCACCTGGACATTGTATGAAATTGCAGGTTCTGATTCAGCAGCTCTGGGCTGGAGCTGAGATTCTGCATTTCCACCAGTCTCCCAGGTGATGTCCATGTTGTCAGTTCCTCATCTCACTTTGAGTAATGAGGAGCTAGAACTCATGAGTTACATTTACCTGTGCTAGATCATTGCATGCTGAAAACTACCCAGTAGTTATTATTACAGTATTCACTTTTCATATGGGAAACAGATGCAATGAAGTGAAGCTGTTGACTTAGGGGTAAACAAGTTAGCACTAGGACTGAGGACAGTCGTTCCTTTCAGTGGAACATCTGAAAACTTGTTGGGGAACAGGTACTGTACTAGGTGTCACGAGTACCCAGCCATTAGGGAAGCAGGACACATTTTCCCTAACCTAGGCCTTCTCCTCCTGTGGCACTGGCTTTCTCTGCCACTCTGAGCAGTAGCATCACTGCCAGGATCCTGAAGGGGCTCATGGGTGACTCAGGAGGGACTGCCCTGTCATTACCAGCTCCTGACCCGGGAGACTGCAGCCTGCTCTGAGCGTTGGCCTTTCTAAAAACTCTCTGGGTGGTCTAGACAGTTGACATGGTACTCCCTGCCCCAGGCCTTCCGCCCTAAACAGGCTGAAAGCAATGTGACTGAGAGTAGGCCGGCGCTGCGTTCTCAGAGGAGGCTGTGCGAGGGTGTGGCTATGTCCCACGAACCCTCCCAAGGCAGAGAGCACTGCTGGGTGGGAGGCATGTGGGGTGAGACCGGGTGGTCCTGTGGCCTTTGGAGCTGTGTCCTCTTTCTCCTTACGGCCACTCTCTTCCTTCTGTGCCCTTTTAGGGGAAAGGGCTGTTTGCCACACAGCTGATCCGGAAGGGGGAGACCATCTTCGTGGAACGGCCCCTGGTGGCTGCACAGTTTCTTTGGAATGCACTTTATCGCTACCGAGGTGAGCTCGTCTCGCCCACTCCCCATGGCTGGTGTCTCTGGGACACTGGGTATTGGGAGGAAAGACTGTTTTCCCTTGGAGAACCTCACCTGAAAAACCATGCTTCTGTCTAATCTCAGGGATTGGGCGCTGTGAATCTGCAGGTGAGAGACTGAAGAGCTCCCTAGGGGAGGGCTGTCATGCAGGTGACAGTCAGTCCAGCCTATAAGGGACTGGACGTGTTGCTTAAGGACTCAGCCAAAGAGGAGGCCATGTGCTCTTTGGTCAAAAAGACTGACACAGGGTCAAAAGCTAAAAATGCCCTTAGCTTTGCCAGCCACGTGCTTTTTTCACACATCTCATAGGCTAGAGAAAAACTGAAAGGAGGGTCAGAATGGTTGTAAGATGTGGGGAAGGCCCAGTTGCAGGGAAGGAAAGCCCTCCAAATAAAGTCTCATCAAGACAGAGAGAGTCTGACAGCATGGATGGAGAGAAGAGGAAGAAGAGAGAAGAGGAAATCACTGACTTTTGATTGAATCAAGTTCATTCATTTTGTTTTTTAACACAGTCATTCATTTACTCACTTCCCCAACTTGTTAAGCACCTACTGTTGCAAGGCACTATTCTAGTTCTGGGGATACTGCTGTGAAAAGGGTAAATATGGCCCCTGCTCTCAAGATATTTACATGGTCGTGTCTGGCCCTCCTCATCAGCCTGTGACCACTGTCTGCGGGCGCTGGAGAAAGCTGAGGAGAATGCCCAGAGGCTCACTGGGAAACCAGGCCAGGTTCTGCCCCACCCTGAGCTGTGTACTGTGCGCAAGGACCTCCACCAGAACTGTCCCCAATGCCAGGTGAGCATCCCTGGGGAGTGCACTGGAAAGGGAGCCTGTAAAGTCCTCTTCAGAGAGGCAGAAGTGAGGACAAATCTGGTCACAGCCCTGGAGAGCCACAAAGTAGAGTCGAGGTTGCAAAGGCTCAGTTACCGTTCAAGTTTCATCCTCCCTGTTTCGGTCCCATTGTCTAGAAAATGGACTTGGTGGGAGCTGGCTCACTTCCTGGGATCCTGATGGGGACTCTCCCCTCTAACTGCGAACTTTTTCCTCCCCATGGCTTTCCAGGCCTGGATCAGGAGTCCCCGCACATGCTCAGAGCACCCTATGCTCAGCCATACCACTGAGCTGCCACTCAGAGCTCTTTGTGGAAGGAGTGCAGTAGAGGCTGTGAGCACCATATGGGATGTGTGCGCCTCAGCCCATGGCCAGATCCTAGGGTGCTGACCTCCCCCATCCTCCCCACACAGGTGATATATTGCAGTGCAGAATGTCGCTTGGCCGCTGCTGAGCAATACCATCAGGTCCTGTGCCCAGGCCCCTCCCAAGATGACCCCCTGCATCCTCTCAATAAACTGCAGGAAGCATGGAGGTGGGTTCCATTTCGTCTGTTTGTCTCTTTGTCCTTCCCTCCTAGCTTACCTGGGCTCAGCAGATATAACCATCTTCCTTAAATTACCATGCCCTGCACTCTTCATCCATTCTTAAGGTTAAATAGAGGTCACAGCAGTCAACCTCCTGATCTTTCCTCTGAGGCGCCAGCAGCACCGTCCAGCACGTTTTACACACTCCCAGCCACGTGGCTGTAAAACCAAGTCCTTGTCAATTTCTCTTTGCCAATGGTCGGAAGGATTCTCTGTGCTCAGACTAGGCTTCCCTGGACTTAGCTACTGGGGGCAAGGGGTGGGGAGGTGGATTTCCAGACCAAACATTTTTCTTTCTACCCAGGAGTGTTCACTACCCACCTGAGACGGCGAGCATCATGTTGATGGCACGGATGGTGGCCACAGTGAAGCAGGTGACGCCACTGGGCTCCCAGGCAAACTGACTCTGGCCTCATTCAGTCCTTGGCTTCATCTTCTCACCTCAAATGCTGACTTGGATGCAGCATTCCTGCTGGGCTTCTCAAAGGAGAGCAGCTTGCTCCATATACCTTAGGAGTAACTAACCATAAATCTGGTAGGGGGAGAGGACTAGGTCATCTTGTCTGCAGACTCTGCACTAAGGGAGGACTTCTTGTGCAGCGCAATCCGCGCATTCGGTTTCTAAGTGCCACTTCTTGAGGACCGCATCTCCTGTACGAAGTGGCAGGAACCACTCAAGCCCCTGTTAAATATTGTTGCCGCTCAGCCTCATTCTCCTATTTTTCCTAGTGTTGTTGAGTTGGCTAGTTGACCCCAGCTGGGGAATTGGTTGGGTGTTGGGAGGAGGATCCAAGGCAGAGGAGAGGTTCCCTAGAAGCTCAAGTGTGATGGCTTTCCCCCGACGGCAGAGGCTTTAGAATCACGCTGCCCTCCCGTGTCGGCGGGGTGTCGGTAAGGAAGCAGCAGCCCAGGAGTCCACGTGTGTACCCTGAATGTTTGTTTATTCACTGCAGGCTAAGGACAAGGATCGTTGGATCAGGCTCTTCTCCCAGTTCTGTAATAAAACGGCCAATGAGGAGGAAGAGATTGTCCACAAACTCCTGGGGGACAAATTCAAGGTTTGTTGACCACCCTCCACCCCCAGTAGCCTAAAGAGCTTGACCCCTTCCCTACCACAGGAAAGGCTTAGAGCCTGGGGCCAAAAATCTCTTTAGAAGACTTACATTTCTGCAGTACTTAATTTTATGAGCTAATGTGGGCTAAAATTGGAATGTGGGATGACTGAAGGAGGGGGGAGGTACTCTGGTGTAAGAATGTAGGACCCCACAGTTTTGATAGCAGTGGGCAATTCAGGGGTGATGGGAAAGGGAGGGTGTGGAATCCACAGGGTCAGGGAACCATGTGAAAAAGGCGTATTTTAGTTGACGGTGTACTGGGTGCTCACTGCCATGAAAATCAGGTGTTCCCACTGAGGACAGCAGCGCTCCCGGCCTGAGCTGCCTAGAGGTGGAAGCAGGTTGTGAAAGGGTGTCTGGACTGCACCTTCCTAAGTGGAATTTTGAGGAAAAGAGGGGGACTCCTGCTGGTTGGGAGGCCAGGTCAGGAAGCCTGGAGGGGGCTGTCCTGGTGGGGATGGATGTCCTAAACCAGGCTGCCTCAGCCCCACTGGTACCAGTTCTGGAAAATAGGAGTTTGGGGGTGCTACCCTGAGAGAGCAGGCCAGCAGACTGCTCTTTGTAGATAAGGACTCGCATTCCTTTGCTCCCTGGAAAGCCAGTCTACAGATGTGGCTTCTCTTTCCTTCCCTCACCTGGTATTCTGGGTCCTGCCTGGATGCTAATGGGAAATTCCTAGGGATGCAAATCTTTCCCTGTTTCCCTTAAACCAGGGCCAGCTGGAACTTCTGCGGAGACTCTTCACAGAGGCCCTTTATGAGGAAGCACTTAGCCAGGTGAGCATGGAGGCGGTTCGGCTCAGCGGCCTCTTAGCCACTCTTGCTCTCCAGGAGCAATTGGGTGAGCATCTCCTGGTCCTGCTGGGACAGCTGACTTGCTCTTTAGGAGTTGGGATGGGGCTGACTCATGGAAGATTTCCTGACAAGAAAAGCCAGTGGCTGTAACCTGAGTGTTTATCGCTTTTTCCCCCACAGTGGTTTACTCCAGATGGATTTCGGTCTCTCTTTGCTCTCGTTGGAACCAATGGCCAAGGAATTGGTACCAGGTTAGGAGAGGATGTTCCAGAGTTTTGAACTTGTCCTTTGGGGGTTGGGTGAGAGATTGGTAAGGAAGGTAGCCCCAGCTTTGTTCTTTGTTCAAGAAAACTAGGGTGGGGCAGGGTGTGACTGTGCCAGCATTCTGGACTGAGCACAGTGGTGGAGTTAGAAAGACTGAGGCGGTAGAATCTGCTCTTGGGAGCGCTGGTCTGTTGGGGAAGGTGGGGGTCTCACCCTTGAGAAAGAAACAGGCTTAATTTGCCTGGGGTGGAGAGCCCTATGAGCTGGGCCTCCTCCTCCAACTGTGGCTGGCTGGGACCCCCACCCCCAGCTCCCTGAGCCAGTGGGTCCATGCCTGTGACGCTCTGGAGCTGAAACCTCAGGACCGAGAACACCTGGACAACTACATTGATCAGCTCTACAAGGACATCGAGGCAGGTTGGTAACATGGAGTCTTCACCGCACCCAGCCTTAGAGAGCTCTCTCTCTTCCCAATCTGAAGGCAGCTCTGAGTTCATGGTTGGAGAAGGTAATCCCTGTGTGCCCATGGAAGCTTCACATCTGTCTATAGGACGTGCAGACAAGAAATGCCCTGAGATCCACACAGAGGCTAGCTGCTAAAACCGGGTTTGAGGAGGTGGGGGGGGAGGACTTATAAATAAGGTGATAGTGTTGATAAAAAATGTTTTGTTTTTCTCTGAGACTTGCGTCTCAGAGAAGCAAGTCCAGGGGAAATGGTAGGAGTTGGCAGGACATTGGAACTAGTACCTGTCCTTGCAAGCCTGGTTTCCTTTTCCCATCTATGAAATGAGTAGAATAACGTCTGCATGTTATTGTCTTACAGCAACTGGAGAATTTCTGAACTGTGAAGGATCGGGCCTCTTTGTGCTTCAGAGCTGCTGTGAGTCAGTGTTGTGGAGGGGCGGCCTTACAGTCACAGTTCAGCTCTCGTTTGGCCCCTTCGAGGCTGGTGCAGTTGGGCCTGGGTGCAGGGCCAGCTCTTTAGTTTCCTTAAGATACCCCTGAGTCTTTGAGTCCACCATGTTTTCATTTATCCATTCACTGGACCGCTTGTGCCTTAATATGTTTATAGAAACAAAACATTGCAGTGGACTAAGCGCTGTCTTAAAGCAGGGCACATAGCTCTGGTTCTTGCAAAGAGTGGACTTTGCACCACCACTGCCCTGTGAGATTTGGCAAGGGAGTGTCATGAGAGGGTGGGAGGCCCTCAGGATCCTGGAAGAAGGCGCTGATGCTAGAGGTGGGTCTCATCAGCAGCTGACGGAAAGGAGAGCCGGCTCCGACTGTCATCTTTTCCAGATCTCAGCCTCCCTGTCCTAACCAGACTCTGGTTTTCTCATTGCAAACCCCACCTCCCAGGCTCTAGGGCCATTCATTCTCTCCCTCCCAAACCCAGCCGTCAGAGGGTCTGGTTCACTTGTCACCAGACACCCAGTAGCAGACAAGACTGCGCTTAGCGGTGTGGCATGGTGTTCCTTTCACAGCCCTTTCCCTCCCTTTGCAAGACAGAACACAGCTGAGGAGCTAGTTGACGAGTGAGGAGAGGAAGGGAGGACCAGTCATGGGGCTGGGAGAGGGGAGTGATGTGGGAGTTCATTTGTGCCTGTGCACTGTGGTCTTCAGGAAGGAGCACTGGATAGGGATTGGTTGCCAGTCCCTGCTCAACTTTAGCAGGGATCAGAGGACATGGAAGAACAGGACCCACTGCTTGCAGAGTTGAGGCTATTATTTGCATTATTCAGCTGTCCTCATTACCTGCTTCTTGTGATCCAGGCAACCACAGCTGCGTTCCCAATGCAGAGACCTCCTTCCCAGAAAACAACTTCCTTTTGCACGTCACTGCCTTGGAGGATATTAAGCCAGGAGAGGTGAGGGGAGCAAAGAGCTGGGGTGGGGAGGGAACGGACCTTGCAAGTTTTCTCTAGGAGTCAGGAGCAGCATTGGATGGGGCTCTGAGGTCTGGGTTGAATGCCCAAATTGCCTAGGACATGAGTCTTTTTCTCCATGGGTAAATTCTAACCTCACTTCTTCAAAAAATAACTCCAGAAAGAGATAGCTGTGTACCCAGGTTCTTGTCTCCAGCCCATTTTGATTAAAAAAAAAAAATCTGTAGTTTCTAAGAAAACAGGAGAAATGGCTCACTGTGGCTTGGACTATGGGGTGCTAGTAAGTTTCGGGGGTCTGGCTGTTAGCACAGGACAAAGAGTCTAGTTGAATCTTCTTCCAGAGTATTACACCAAGATAATCTTTAACCTCAGAATCAGACCTTTGTCACTCACTGCCTTTAACGACGGCCTGAGACTAGCTGCAGTCCCCTCTTTGCATCAGACACAGCTTGTTGGGGCAGTGGTTGGAGACAGGGCAGTGGCAGGGGTCCATTATTGCATCCGGTAGAGAGCACAGGCCTTCAGAGTCCGCACCCCTTCTCCTCTGCCCTCCAGGAGATCTGCATCAGCTACTTAGACTGCTGTCAGCGGGAGCGCAGCCGCCACAGCCGCCACAAGATCCTCAGGTGCCTGCCGGGGTGTGGCGGGCAGCTGGGTTCTGGGGTCCTATATCTTGATGGCTGCTTAACTGTTCATCCTCACTATTGTCCTCCCACCCCCTTCAGGGAGAACTATCTTTTTGTCTGTTCCTGCCCCAAATGCCTGGCAGAGGCAGATGAACCCAACGTGACCTCAGAGGAGGAGGAAGACGACGAGGAGGAGGAAGATGCAGAGCTGGGGGATGAGATGACTGATGTGTGATGTTGCCTGCCTAGAAAGGGCTCTACCCCAGGCCCTGCCGGGAAAGGGGGCCTTCCCTAAGAGGCCTGGAAGGAGCTCCCCAATCCCGTTGCCTGCTTCCCCTCCTTCCAGCTCTGTTTCTGTGGGAGGGTAGGACAGAGGCTGGACCCTACACTCTCCATCCCCCACCAGACTTCATGCCCTGGACACTGCTGCTGAGCGGCTTGGGCTCTGCGCTATCACTGAGCCTTTCAAAACTGGCCTTCCCCTGAGGCACCTCACTTCAGGGTGTGAATGGCTAGAACCATGTCAGGGCTTAACAGTATTTCTTCTCCTTGGCCCTGTGGCCATGCTTACCCTTCACCTGAGACTCCACTTTCTCAGCTTGCTAGTGAGAGTGTAACAGAGTGACAGATCAGAATAGTCTTAACTTTTGGAAGAAAGAGAGATGCCCTCACCTTCCCCCACTCCCACTACTGTAGTTGATAAGGCAACTGTTCAGCTGCTTACATAGCTGTGAGGGGCAGGAAAGAACTCAGCATCCAGAGCGCCTTCCCTATGGCTCTTTTCCATCAGGAGGACACTGAGCCAGGGGGATTACTTCTCTCCACCTCCACTCTCACTGTCAGGACATCTGGGATAGTAAAGATTAAGCGCTCCCTCAAGCTCCAGAATCTCCGTACTTGTGCCTTGCCTCTCAGGCTCTGGCACAGTGGCTGGCCCAACTGGGGTATGGACGAGGCCTCTGCCTCCCTCAGGAGGAAGGGGCAAGTGGGGGATCTTCACTCTTTCCTCATACCCTTGTCCCATTGAGGACTCCAGCAACATGGCTGAAACCTGGGTGTTGACACACTCATGCTGCTTAAATCAGAATGCTCTAGAGTCTTCTTTGGGACCAGGTTAATGAGTCAGTAAGACTCCTACCCGCAGTCTCCATCTTTCGGGTCTCCACAGAAGAACACTGAAGTCTTCCAGAAACGTAGAGGAGCTGAGCTACTCTGAGATCAGCCCTGACTGTGTCCTCTCCCCTCAGATTAGCATTACTCCTATCACTCTTAGGTTGGATGTTGTGGGAATTACAACCCATTACTCCCAGTTCCTTCCAGCCTACCTTCCCTGAGGGGCCTGCCACCACCCTACCCCCTGAGGGATCCCAGGGAGGGCAGGTACCCTACAGGCCCTTTCCTCGATTATGGAGCCAGGTGGAACCTACCTGTCTGGCCTATTGGGTTCTTCACAGCAGCTAATACCCCCTCCGACCCCACCTACCCACTATTCTCAATAAAATGTGAATGGTGATAGGTCTCTGCAGGAATTCTTTATGGAGAGCGGATTGACAGGCTGGCTGTGGCACACAGCAGGTCAAGTAAATGGTGCAGAGAAGCACAGAATAGACAGGGCGATAGCAGGAGGTAGGGGCTCCAGCTCCCCACTTCGGACTCATCTCTGGTGTCACCTAACTCTCCTGTGTAAATGTTTCTAAGACCCAAGAGGAAGGGTCCTCTGGATAATCTTAAGACATCAAAATTATAAACAGCTATTTCAAAACACACTGCTAACACTGGCCTCAGTCTGCAGTCCAGTGTGAATGCCCAGTGCCAGGTGCAAGGTGAGTCTTCTGTGTTGAGCAGTCCAAGCACTGGTCCTTAGGAAACTGATCGTGTCATGGGGTCAGAGGAGTGTTAGAATACCACCCCTCCCCTCCCACCCTTATGTTCTTAGTCTAGGACACAGTTGCAACCCTGATGAGAGTCTTTATTGCTAAAAAGTCTGAGGGTTTATCAAATCCCCAAACACCCAATCCTTAAGCCACACCAGGAACTGCTGTGAAGAACATTGTGAGGAGAAGACCCTGGGTGGGGGAGACTGGAGCCAGGTGGGACTTGGCAGGTCACAGATGGCTCTCCGGTTACTTGCCTTTAACTCCTTTGGTTCCACATTCTACCCAGAAGCCCTGAGACCTGGCTCTTGCCTTTCCCACAGCATGAGCTACTCTTAGCTGTACCCTGGGGAAGGGAAGGCTAATGGTGCAGCTTCCCTTAGCCTTGCCGAGGCCCAAGCCTGTGACCTGTACCTGGCTCCACCTTTCCCCAAACGCTATCCCCAGATTCCAAACAGCAGAATTCCTGGATTGCCCCTTCCCAGCCCAGAGTTGCTTATGGCAGGAATGTGGGACCAGTTCTACCAGAAGGTCCAGGGTGGCTGCAGCAGCTCAAAGGTGGGAATGCTGGTGACATTAACTGGGATGGAAATGATGGCCCATGGCAGCCCATGCTGTTCCAGGGAGCGGCGGATCATGTAGCTGGGAGGGCATGAAGAGAGGTGGTGATGGTCACTTTCTCGGCACCCCATCATGCCCCACTGTCCCCATCACAGGAGGTTTCAGTGCCCAAGGACTTGTGTTGCCTTCCAACTGGGGCACCCCAAAACGGGGCATTCGAGAAGGGACTAGTGATTGCCCTTGACCTCCCCAAATTATGGCTCCCCAATTATGGCTGACACAGCCAAAAATAAGGAGCCCTCACCCATCTCGGCCAAGTAGGAATAGGGCAGGGATGTCAGCGGTGCGCTGGGTGCTGTCCTGGATCATCTCCACGTAGAAGCTGTCATTGTCAACGGCATTGTCAGAGATGATCACCGCCCGCCCGCCGTGCTCCTGCACCACCCGGGTCTTGGAGAGGAAGGAGCAGCCCCTGGAAGAAGTGGTGATGAGACCAAAGGAAAGCAGGTCCTGGCTACCCCTCCCCTAGACCATCACTCCGGGAGGATGAAAGAAGAGGATGGAGAACTTCTTTAGAAGGCTTTAAAGTAAATGACCAAAACATGGATAATCTTAAGACATTAAAATTATAAACAGCTATTCAAAACACACTGTTAACACTGACCTCAGTCTGCCCTCTGCCAGCCCATGCCCATGCGCTCCTTACCCCCTCTCCACCAGAGCGATCTGGTCCTGGATGAAGAAACCGTTGCTGAGTTCCCCACAGGCCTCTGAAGGTTCCGCGGGAACAAGATGGATCTGCTCATACCTTGTGTGCTGAAAGACATTAGATTGGTGAGAATGTGAAAAGACTCATATTATCAGCCGACAGTCCCACAGAGTATGACAGAAGTGTGCTGTGCTTTCTGTGTGCTGAACACTTCAGCATTTTTACTTCGGTCTCACAAAGGTTTATTCTACTCCAGCCTGCCTTTCTGTGAGATCAGGGAATTGGTGTGGACCCAGAGAGGGGAAGTAACCTGCCTTAAGTCACACTGTTCACAGGGGGCGCTAGCAGAGCCCTTGGTCTTTCATTAATTAATGTCCCCAGAGAAGAAAGTCTGTCCCTCCATGGTGCCCAGGTCCATTAAACCCATTGCAGCAGCGGGAAACACTTCTTCACTATAGCCCCTGAGGGTACAGAGCTAGAGTCTCCTAGGTATTGGTTGAAGGATGAGAGGGCCATCTCAGCTTAGTGAAGAAGAGAGGATTAGAAACTGGGGGGGGTTGGGGGGGGCAAATGGGGAGCTCTCTGAACTTACAAAGATACCACCAAAGTCCTTGGCAGGTGTGGCTGTGAAGATGTATCGAATATCCCCAGGACTCAGTACTTGAAAATACAAATAATCATGGATGCGTAAGCCTGAAAAGATAAAAAAAAAAAAGGGTGCAGGTGGAAAACCTCCAGGGAGCAAGTAGGTTCAGACTCAAATTGTGGACTCTGTGTCTTCAACTGCGCTGGTGATAGTCTGGGCCCAGGGGCCCAGCTTTAGCAAACTGGGTCCTCCAGGTGGGTAGGACAAATGGGTTCTGTCCTTGGGATGACAGAGTTGATGCAGACAGAAATTAGTAACCCTGGAGATTTACAAGCTGCTGCTGCTTACATAAATGAGGCAGGAAGACTGAGGGATCTACTGTTATCTCTGAGGATGAAGCAGTCCATCATTGTTCTGAGTGGACCTGGGGCTTTCAAGGTGGAGATGTGGTAGCTTGGGTGCAAAGCATTTCTCAGTAGAACTTAAAAGTTGATTATCAGTTTCCAACGCTGTCTCCCCTGCTCCCCTCACTATCATATCTTGTCCTAACTGCCTCCAGCTTTTTGTTTTTTTAAAAAAGAAGATTTTATTTATTATGCATACAAAAGCTGGGGTACAGGCCAGAGGCAGGGGTGTGTGTGTACGAGGATTCACCAGAGACAGAGTGGGGAGCAGAGCAACTGCCTCCAGCTTTTTAACTGATCTTTTAGCCTCTATTCTTGCTCCCTAAGATCCACTTCCGAAACAACAGCCAGGGATCTTCTTAAAATGTCTTAAAGCAAGTATGATCATCTGCTCATGCCCAAGGTTTTAATACTCTACAATAGCTTCCCTTTGCGCTTAAAATCTAGACTCCTATTGCCTGCAATGCCCTGCTCCATCTGACCTGTAGCTACTTTTCCAATCTCATCTCCATCCTATGTTCAAGCTACACTGGCCTTTCAGTTTCTTCATTTCTCCACTTCTTGCAAGCTGTTCCCTCTATTGGGGATTTTCCCTAGCTTCACCCCACCCTACCTCTTTACCTGGCTCACTGCTATTCATTCATTAGCTCATAGATTAAATGTCACTTTCTCATGACTGCCCTCCCTTTCAACTTGAAAGTAAATTCAAACTGTACTTTTTCTTCACTGTGCTTTCAACATACTTAAAAGATTTATTTTTATTTATTTATGCACAGAAGACTTGGGATGTGGGGACTCCTTGGTGGCGCAGTGGGTTAAGCAACACACTATGAAGCAAACCACAGCCATTGCAGCCACAGGCTAAGGAGGTGCCACATGGTGCGGCAGACCTCTCCTGCCTCGCTTGCAGCTCCCCTCAGCAGTGTATTTCAGTCGGTCTGCCTGTCCTGCTCCCCAGTCTGACTCTGGTGGATCCTCTCACCACCCACACCTCTGGCCTACACCCCAGTGCTTGTGTGCATAAATAAATAAGTCTTTTTTTAATTTTAAAAATAAAAAAATTCTTTAAAAGACCTGGGGTGTAGGCCAGAGGTGTGGGGGGTAGGGGGGTGAGAGGATTCACCAGCAACAGAGTGGAGAGTAAAACAGGTGGATCTACTGAAATACACTGCTGAGGAGAGCAGTACACAAGAGAGGAAAGGTCTGCTGCACCATGTGGGTTAGACCAGGGATCGAACTCAGCTGCTCACGCTGCAGTGGCTGGCGATAATTTGATAGGGCTGAGACTTTAACCCCTATGCCAGCAAGGAGACCCACTTTCAACTTAAATTTGTCAACATAATTTTTTTTTAAATTTATTTATTTATGCATACAAGCACTGGGGCACAGGCCAGAGGTGTGGGGGGGGTGAGAGGATTCACCACAGAGAGCGGGGAGCAGAACAGGCAGATC
>JAGFMF010011626.1:3300084-3349561 GCA_019455555.1 Galemys pyrenaicus
TCCCCTCCCTGGCCGGCAGCAGGGATCGAACTTGTGCTGCAGTGGCTGAGGTTTGCTTCATAGTGTGTTGCTTAACCCACTGCGCCACCAGGGAGGCCCTGTCAACATAATTTGAACACTATACAGTATTTGTAATTTTTTGCTTAATGTTTGCCTCCTCCCCTAAGACAAGGACCGTGAGTTTATAGCTTCATTCAATGATGTATTCACATTAGCTAACATAGGGATTAGGAGATAGTGGGTGTTCAGTAAAAGTCATTGAATGAATGAACAACTATTTCCAGCTCCCTTACACTGAGGAAGACATTGCCAAAAGAAACTAGGTTTTTCTGGGTTGTGGGAAATGTTCTTTTGCACTGAAGTTTAATATTTTATGTGTAATTGAGTCCCCGGTTTTCTTAGCCCAGAAAGATTGAGGAATGTGGAAATGTGGAAGCCACTGCACAGCTTGATTAGTCAGTCAACAAACCACCAAGTCACAACTGTGCCAGGATCGCAGGGTTGTGGCTTTCTGCCTAAATCACAGCCACCAGGTAGAGCTCCATTGGCTTGGCACTGGAGGTGGAGATTTCCCAACAGATAAAAGTACACTCCCAGGAAGCCCTCTGGATTAGCACTAAACTCCCCTCCTTCCCACAGATATCTTTTCGTAACCTTTTGCATCTGCTTAGCTGTGTAAATTAAGCGTGGGTATACATATGTGCTCCTGTAGATACAGTTTTGTGCTAGTGGGGGTGCAAACAGGCGGTGTGTACGTGAGTCCACAGGTAGGAACGTGAGCTCCTGTGCATGTGTGTGAGCACTCACATACATATTTCCAGGTTATAATATCTCTTGCTGTCCCATATTCCTCCTAGTCGCCCCCTCAGCCACCTGAATAGGCGCTCCTGGGGAGGACGGGGAGCTTGGGGGCAGGCTTGTTTCGACGTGGGGAGCTGAGGACTCTAGCGTCCAGACTCAGGCAGCGCCAAGCTCATGTCACTGGGGACCAGCACCCACCCAGCTCCAGCCGCCCGTCACCGCTCCTGCCCTGCTCTACACTCGCAGGGTCCCCAAGGTGACCCGTGGCCCCCGACCCGAGACACGCGTAAGCTTGACGGCCAACCCCGCCCCGCAGCGCAGCCCCGCCCGTTGCCGCTCACCGTGGACCGCGACGCACGCGGGGAGCCAGAGCACGAGACAACACCAGCCCGCGGCGCCGGGGACCATTTCCAGGGCCCGGCCCGGCGCCGCGCTACCTCCAGCAGCCCAGCTGCGCGTCGCTCGCGGGACTTGAGCCTGACAGCTGCTCCGGCCTCCCTCCCACAGACCCGCTCTAGCAGCCAGTTGGCTGAGAGGAACGAAACCCACGCCTGATTGGCTCCGACGACTGCCCATGTAACTGCACTTTCCGCCTCTGCGCCTTAGTCCACTTTCTATTGGCCGAGAGAAGTAGAGCCGAGGGCCGATTGGCTTAAACTCTTAATAGCAACTGCTGGCTCCCACCACAGCCCCGCCCCAGGTTTGTCAGGTCGGATTTGACTTCCCTGGAGCTCGCTGCCTGGTGGGCTGTCTGAGGAGGCCCGAGGCCTGGAAGTGGGCGCTCGGGAGAGTTCGGTTCAGTCGCCGAAGGCCCCAGCAGTCTTTGTGGACTCAGGGGATGCTGCCCGCGGCCGCCTCCCAGACAGCAATCGGTATTCTCCCAGCTGCGATCCCCTCTTCTCACCCCTTCCTTGGGCAGGCATTCGTCTAACTCCTAGGTGGATTCTCGCGGCCCCTGCTCTGCCCACTTCCACCGTCCGCGGTGCTGGAGACGCGGCCTGATGCACCCCATCCTGCAGGAGACTGACCATTGCAGAACTAGAAAATGGACGTTGGAGCCAGGTGCTTATATCCACCTCTCTACCACTCACTGTGCAACTGTGACTTTGGATACCTTTCCTAGCCGCTCACCCTCAGTACCCTCATCGATAAAACAGGCATGATAACAGTACCAACCAGGACAAATGAAAGAAAATAAAGGATGAAAGGACAAAGATAAAAAAAAATAATAATAAAAAAAAAAATAAAAAAGATAACAGTACCAACGCGGGAGATTTGGGAGATTAAACACGATCACTCTCGTTAAGTGCTTACTAAGCCTAAACCGGCCCAATAAAAGTCTGCCTTTACTGCACTCCTTAGTCTGGCGTCAGGAGGACTAGGGTAGAGAGGGGAACATGGAATTAGGGTTAGTAGGTGACGCCGAGCAAGAACTCTACACACCAAGAAAAAAAGCACGACGGAAATCTTGCAACCCTTAGAGAACCAATACTTCTCCTAAGAGCCAGACGAGACCCAGCCTCTGGCCCTTCTAGCCAAACCGACTCTGTGGTCGAACCATAGAGTGGCGGAAGTGGTCCGTTCCCTTCCTCTCCCGGCCCAACGGCTGGGCGAAAATTCTGGGGATTTCTCTAGCGCGGGGCATTGTGGGGTTGCTGGGCGGCCTGAACAAGAAGACAGAAATATCCGGCCGCTGCTGAATAAGCATCCAAAATGATGGTGAGTAGCGTTTCGCGCATCCTTCGCCATCCGCAGCCGTCTGGCCCGTAGCTGGCGCCATTTGACTGGGCTCTGCCCGACAGGGCCCTCCCCTGCCTACTGACTCTGTCCTCGCCCCGACCCCCTGTCTATGGGCGACCCCGGCCCACCGCGGCCTTCCTTAGCCCCGGCAAGGAGCAAGGGCCCTGGGTGAGGCTGTGTGGGGCTTGCGGGCAGCCTCTGATCAGAAGGGATGGGGACTACAAGTCCCAGGCTGCTTCGGGCCGCGACCTGCTTGGGGACTGGGGTGTGCTTTTTTTTAAGACGCCGTGAGCCGTATTACAGGAGTGCGGGTTAGGTGTGCACATGCGGTAGACGACCAGACTTGGAGACCGTCGCTGCTCTGCGAAGTTCTGGGTGTAAAAATATGTGCTTCCTGGAACGGCCACAGGCTGCGTGGGAACTTTTATTTTGGGTCAAGCCTAAGATAGCAGCTAGGGTCGCAGGCTGTCCCCCAGAGACCGACCCCTCCGCTCGTGTTTTAATTCATTCACATTAACTAAACGCAGTTGTATTGCCTACTGACTGTACCAGGCCCAGCAGTTGTTGTGGGTGCAACCCCTCAGCCAGGAGGTTGGGCAGGGCAGATGGAGACACCGGATAGAAGGTGAGGAAACCTAAGCCCCAGACTCCGACCCCGCCGGCCTCATTCCGAATAAGACACTTGACTAGGCTTTTCTAGTTGGCCACCTAATTCTGGGTTTTGTTTAGTTAGGCCGGGGGTGTTGGCAAATCCTGGAGGCTCTTCTCTCTCTAGCCCTTACCTCCCTCTATGGCATCCTTTTCCTCAGTCTCAGAGCTGTAGATACCTCCCATGGGCTGCAAGCAACTGTGGTACCCTGAGTTGCTAAGCAGACCAGCTTTTAAGATGTTTGAAGCAAACATCTTCAAAAAAGATGTTGCTCCCTGTTTGCTTGGCAGTTCATTCATTCATTTTGGCCTATTACTTCAAGTCCGTTTTCTTTTCCTGCGTCCTGAAGCTTCTTTTGTCCTGGTAGATGTCAAGCTGATAGCTGTGAGGTGTTCTGTCTGCTGCTAAATACCCTGTGAATCCAACTTGTGTCCAAGATTGCAGGAACTTGGTATTTATCTGTATTCTCTCTCCCCTTCATACCTCCAGTACTACCCTTTTTCAGTACATCTTCAGTGTTTCTTATATTCCTGAGGTCATCCTCTTCTGTGTAGAGGCAACATAGTGTAGCAACCGAGAGTGAGGACTTTTGGACCACACTTAATGCTTAAGTTTCTAACTCACTATCACTTACTACCTGTTTGAATTTGAGCATATTACTAAATTTCTTGCCCTCAGTCTGTTAAATGGGATAGCAAAAGAGTATTGGTTTATGAGATTATGTGAATTAAGTATATAACGTGCCCAGCATGTAGTAAGTGCTTAGCAAATATTAGCTATTCTCCTAGGTGGTTGCTTTCTTCCTTTCCTCCTTTGTAATCCATCCCCCTATCAAGGAACCTATAGAATTTTGGTTGATATTCAAGAGATAGGAGAGTCAACCAGAGTTCTTCAGTGCTGACAAAGTCCTTTACCAAAGAACTCCAGACTAACATGCTTGGGTTTTTCCTTGTTCCCTTGCTGTATTAGCTGTTTTTATCTCTCCTCCTTTTGGAATGTGAAGCTTTTATCACCAGGTTTCTTCCTTGCTGTCATCCACTTGGCCCCAGGTATGCTAAAAGACTTCGGTGATTGGAACAGAGGTAAAAGGGTTCCTTGAAACCTCACTCCTGAGACTTTGGGACCGTTTGTACGGAATATGTTCCGTGTCTTTTTGGTGTTGAGCACTGTGTTCCCTGGCATATGAACACTTGTTTTTATAAAATATCAAGCTTAATACTGTTTAATACAGGCTTTTAAGGAGATTAAAGATCATTCAACTGAAATTCCAAATCTTCCATTAATACCTTTGGTGGGTAACTAAATTCTGGTATTGTTTCTTTACTGAGTAAAAATAAGTGAGGTTGAAAAGTAATTAGGGACAGAAGCTGGACTTTATGTAGCAAGCACCTCCTGCTTCAGCTGGCTTAGCTCATTCTAACCCTGACACCTTTCTCTCCCCATAGGATCTCTCCTTTTCCCAGTCTGCCTTTTTTGTACAACCTGTGACACTTTGGGAACTCAGTGACTGTGGTCAGCTGCTTTGAAATCCAGTTTGCTTTGTACTTAAGAGTTCTCAGTCAATTTTGTGTCACTCTACTGCCAATGATTTTCCAAAAGTAAGAAGCACTGTGCTATCTTATTTCATGCTTTATGTCAAACACTTCAAGTATTAATATATGTAAAATTGATTTTTTTCCAACACCAAATGCTGTATTATTCCTTAATATGTGGCCAAACTAAGCACTCTACAAATTGAGATTCCTGTAGTCTTTACTTTTGGGGAGCTCATACTTTTAAGACAGATGGCAATATAAAAATTTTCCACAAGAGGAAACAAGAAAATTATGGGATTCCCTGTTTAGTATGCCTTTGCTAACTACGGTAGAGAAGACTGGAATTCTCAGGAGTTGCTTGCCTGGTGGTAAGAAAATGATTTGGTAGAAAGAGTGTCTTTTGTAGATGAGGGATACAGTTTGGATGTGGAGGTGAAAAAACGTCTACAAAAACATTGGATAAGTTAGCCTGTTGGAAAGGTGAAAGAAACCTGTTGGAGGTGATAGGAAAAGATTGATTTTGATTTTAAAAGTGTACAATTGTGTTCAGGGCAAGGGTGAATCAGAGAGTAATAAGGCTGCCATGGGGAATGATTTAATAGAACTGAGAGGTGCTGCCTTTTAGAATTTGCATCTTTCCTTATAGAAGACCCCCAAGGACCAGGTCAACCAAAGGGCCCAAAGGAATACTGGCAGTGTAGAAAGACCATTTCTTATCAGTAGACTTGGGGCATTATCCTAAAAATTAAGGACTTTTTCCTCTAGCACGTGCTTGACCCCAGATTTAGAGGATTATCTTATAGGCATTCTTTTTTTAAAAAAGGGGGGGGGATTATCTTTAGGAAAAAAATTGAAATATAAACTGTTAACACTCTCTTTACTGCCACGCTTATGCCTTAGAGTATGCCCCACTTTATGCGTTTGAGTATTTTATCTTGTCTCTTCTTAGCCATTTTCTGTAGTTAGTGTTTTTTCTTTGTTTTTAACATAAACCAGACACTGCCATTCTTCTGCTAAAAGCCTATTCAGGGCTTCCCTCCTTGGTATGAATAAATCTACACTCCAGCACAATCTCCTTGTGAATCAGTAGTCTTCTTTCTGGCTGTCTTCAGCCTTCTTTCCATTCTGGTCAAAGGAATTGAACTTTTTAAGGAATTGCCTTGTTAATACGCTGTCAGTCTCATGTGTTGCTAGACATTCTGGTGTGTGAATTCCTGATTCCTAATTGTTAGGCTGAGGCAGCTCTATGTTTTCCTGTGTCTTTCCTGCTCAGAGACCTAAGGTAGCCCTAGATGAAGCCTGAGCAGTGACTTTCAAGCTTTATATTGCAATTCATATAAGAAATAAGTTTTTCTAATTTTTTAAGAAATAAAATTTAAGCCATAGCCTAATAACGCATACACAACTAATATATCAAAATTTTGAAAATACTACTTACCCTTCTATATTCTCTTTCACACAGATATAATTAGTCACAAACCCTAGGAAGACTGGGTCTGACTCATGAACTCAGTTCTCGGCATGAGCTGGGCTGTGGAGAGAACGCTGTCTGGTGTGTTAAGTAGAGAATTACTGTCTCTTTGAATGATCATTGGAGCAAAGTTGTCTAAGGCCATTTAAAATAAACAAGTATCCCTGTCTTCCCAGGGTTTCTAAAACAGGTCTGCAAATTCTCTAAGGGAATTTAGTGACTGTTTTGGAGACCAATGTGAAAGAAACACTTCCTTGGAAAATCTGGTTGGAGATCAGTCAGAGAGCTTTATGGATCCAGCCATAAATTAGATTTCTTGTCATTTTGTGAGGTAGGACAAAGGTGATATTTGTGGCTGCACATGGCTATTTTCTAGGTAAAGCTGCTTACATAGGCATCTCCAAGACAACAACTTAAGCTGTCGGCACATCATGTTTTATGTGCCTCTATGTATTTATTTCTGTAGGATTAAAGCTGTAACACCAGCTACTAGGTGGATGTTTTGATGGAAGGTGAACCCTGAGCATGTCCTGCTTTTTCCCCCAGTGCTATGAACTGATTCCTCAACTCTGGAAATAGGGTCAGAGGTTGAAAAAGTTGTGCTTATTCAACTGGGCATCAGAGGTGCATTATTGGAGTCGTTCGTTCTCTTAGACTAATTTAGTGCTTCCCAACCCACTTTCTAACATACCTTCAGGGTATGCTGTGGTCATGGCAGTGTGTATATTGCAAACAGAGACCAGTGTACGTTAAGGATTGGACATGGTGGGCAGTTGGGGAATGTGGTTTTAAAGGATCTTTAGCTATTGCCATTTTGGGGAAGTTGGGAGAATTTTTCCTCTCCCCTTCCTCCTTGAGTGATTATAACAGATGATTATTAAAAGCAGTCAATTGCTCTTTCTTCTCTAGCCCACACCAGTTATCCTGTTGAAAGAGGGGACTGATAGCTCCCAAGGCATTCCCCAGCTTGTAAGTAACATCAGTGCCTGCCAGGTGATTGCCGAGGCTGTAAGAACCACCCTGGGCCCCCGTGGCATGGACAAGCTCATTGTGGATGGGAGAGGTAAGTGTGCAGGAGAGGAGAAGCTCCTTGGGAAGCATTTGGGCACTCATGGAGGTTGGCATCAGAAATCACTGCTTTTAAGATCTTTGAGAAATTGCTCATTGTAAAGCATTTCCATGTACTGAGGCCTGCGGGACTATATGGGGAAAACTGGGCTTAAGAGCCTGTTGTCTCACAGAGAGATACAATCTGCAAATATGAAGCGGAACCACCAGTGTTGTCATTGTATCATACTACCAAGACAAGGAGTAAATCCTCCTTATGTTTTAGTATAGTAGCTAGAATGTGAGATACTAGGCTATCAATTTGTTAATATCTAAGTGGTTACTCATTTAGAAATTTTTTTTTTTGCATTTATTTGAGGTATGCTGATTTGCTGCTCAAAGGAAATTATGAGCTCCTGGTCTTTGGAAATTTGCAAGTTTAAGTGATCCTTTGTGCACAAAGCTTATTCTATAAAAGATCAATTTGGTATTCCCCTTCATTCCTGTGCCAAAATCTCCTCTGCCCAGCTCCAACAAAGTGCCTTCAGGGCCAAGTCTTAAATTGTCTACCTAAAAGACAATTTTGGAAAAGGTTTTTAATGGCGGTTATCAGAAGGGGAGGTAGGGTCTCTGGGGAGTGAGGACTGGAGGAGCTCAATGGGCTTTAGTGGAAGATCGTTGGTGCATCTAGGGAGTGTAATATAATTTTAATACCCTATACCCCTAAAACAGTGCTATAGACTAGTATTACCTCTCTCAAAATAAATTTTTAAAAGAAAAGGCCTTTAATTTTTTCCTTTGTATTTGTTCCTTTTAAGGCAAAGCAACAATTTCTAATGATGGGGCCACAATTCTAAAACTCCTTGATGTCGTCCATCCCGCTGCAAAGACTTTAGTGGACATTGCCAAATCCCAGGATGCTGAGGTAGGAAAATCAAGCCTGTATGTTTAAATGTGGGTGGGAACACGTGACTGCTCCTTTGCTCTCCTCTCAAAATCTTTTGATTTTTATATGTGAAGTTGTATTTGTACAGACAGTACATACTTTCTTGGATACTTAGATGGAATTAGTAGTCTCTTTTAAATGTATACTGTTCATTGCATGTGGCCAAGATCTTAAAAACCAGGATCAGGTGCTATCATTCGTATGAGTTGCTAACTAAATAATTTAAAAATCATATATTAGTCATATAAAATGGGACTAAAAAAAAAATAAAATGGGACTAAATTTCCCATGTAACCTTTGTTTTATGGCAGTAGTATACCATCTTTTTAAAATTTTTTTAAATATTTATTTATGCATACAAGAACTGGGGTACAGTCCAGAGATGTGGAGGGCAAGAGGATTCACCAGAGACAGAGTGGGGAACAGAACAGACAGGTTGACTGAAGTACACCACTGAGGGGAGCAGTGGGTAAGGTAGGAGAGGTCTGCTGGGCCATGCAGGCCACCTCCCTCGTAGGGGATCGAACTGGTGTTGTAGTGGCTGTTGATGCACAGTGCAGTGCTTAACCCCTTGCACCACCAGGGAGGCCCCTACCATCTTTTTTTTTTTTTTTTAAAAGGTTTTACTTATATTTTTGTGTATAACTGGGGTGCAGGCCAGAGCTGAAGGGGGTGAGAGGATTCACTAGAGATAGTGTGGAGCAGAACAGGCTGATCTACTGAAATACACTGCTAAGGGGAGCAGTGACAAAATAGGACAGTCTCCTGCACCATGTAGGTTATTTCCCTGGCCAGGAATTGAACTCAGGTCTTCACAGTGGTAGTGCTGAGACTTAACCCCTAGGCTACCAGGGAGGCCCAGTAGTTTGCCATCTTAATATATAAAATTAAGTGGTATCAACCTGTCTACTTTTTTAAAAACCACTAACACTGGAGTCATTAATTCTGGTTTCCCTACCACCTGAAAGTAGACCTTTCCTATTTGGAAAGATTTAGTATATTATTGGGCTCTGGGAATGATCAAAATGTTTCTGTATGACTTAGTGGTAATAGCACTCCCAGTCCCAAAACATAACCGACCAAATGCTATCAAATGGGAGTCTTCTACTTTTGGATAAAAAGGAAACCAGTAAATGTTGAAATAGGTGTTCCTTTTAAAGAACTGCAGTGTATCCTGGTTACATTAAAATGTTTATTGGGGCCTAGTAGCCTATGAGACAGTATGACTTAATTAAAGTGAGAAGAATCTAGGTACACTCTGTTAGTCTTCAGCAAGGAAGTACTGCCTTCTTGTCCAAAAATTTGACAGCTTCAACGCTTCACTGCAGTCACCCTTTATCTCCCCCTGAGATTCCTTTATAAGTGAATTAGACATAGTGAATTCAATTTCTTCCAAATGAGAGGTTAGCTAGAACTTTTAATAGTCTTACTCTTTTTCTCTTTCATTAAAAATACATCGTAGAAACTCCCATATAATAAAGATTAGTGGACTAAGTAATATGCTTATTCCAAACAGTGAAATAGTGTTTAAAATGTAAAGGACTTGGACTGATCTGGCAGGTTTGTGTTATAGTGGGATTTGACTGAAAATTATCTTATTTCTTTTTTTTTTTTTTAAATAAAGATTTATTTATTTATGCATACAAGCACTGGGGTACGCCAGAGGTACGGGAGGTGAGAGAATCTACCAGACAGAGTGGGGAACAGAACAGGCAGACCAAGATCGACTGAAATACACCACTGAGGGGAGCAGTGGGTGAGGCAGGAGAGGTCTGCTGCGCCATGTGGGTCACCTCCCCAGTGGGCAGCAGGGATCAAACTCGTGCTGCAGTGGCTATGGTCTGCTTCCCAGTGCATCCCTTAACCCACTGTGCCACCAGGGAGGGCCCGAAAATTATCTTCTTATAAGCTCCTGTAGTTCCTTGTGCTTCTAAAAGAGTATTTATCTCATGTCTTTTCTACCATGATTTTTTGTAATAAGTAAGCATTGCATTATCAGCATCACTTGATGGTCTTTCGGTGCTTTGTACATAATAAATAAGTCCTCGGTTAATTTACATATGGGATTTTTTTTTTAATTGAGGAATTTTGATTATCCCATTAGCTCTTTTTGAAGAATGAGCCTGGCTTAGGAATTAAATTTGTGGCCTAGGACTGCTGAATGGGATGAATACCTAACATCCCCTTTCTTCTACCTGTGCTTCCAGAAAGTCCTTAACACCTATTTAAACAGCCCCATTGGGGGTCTCCCTGGTGGTGCAGTGGGTTAAGCAACGCACTATGAAGCTGTCCGCAGTCAATGCAGCACGAGTTCGAACCCTCCACTGGCCAGGGAGGTGACCCACATAGTGCAGCAGACCTCTCCTGCCTTGCCCGCTGCTCCCCTCAGTGGTGTACATCAGTCGATCTGCTTGCTCTGTTTCCTACTCTGTCTCTGGTGGATCCTGCCTCCCCCCACACCTCTGGCCTATAACCCAGTGCTTTTAGGCATAAGTAAATAAATAGACAGCCCTCGGTTTAAGTGGATATATTGCCCAAAAATGGGGGGCTTTATCCCTGCCATGAGAAAATGTGAATTTTGCTATTGTCCTCTTCCAGGTTGGTGATGGCACCACCTCAGTGACGCTACTGGCTGCAGAGTTTCTGAAACAGGTGAAACCATATGTGGAGGAAGGCTTGCACCCACAGATCATCATTCGAGCTTTCCGTACCGCCACTCAGTTGGTATGGGAATATTAATTAACTTGGCCTTTGTGCCCAGGCACTGTCCTATTTTCTCAGGTTAAAACTTTAGTAAGGTGTAGACGGACTGGGAGTAGGGTTCCCTGGACATTTTCTGAATTCTGCTTCAAAGGGAGCTCATTTAAACATTTAGTACCTATTTGACTTAGATGTATTACTTAATGTCTTTATGCCTCAGGTTTCCTGATTGACTGTCATATAGACATTGGCTCAGTTTGTGATTGCTACTTTTGTTTTAATCAGGTATATTGTGGCATATCTTAAGACCTTGCTTTTATTGACCTTTATTTTGTGAGCTGGGACAAGTCAATCCCCTCGGCCTTACTTTCTCCCATTACTAACTCTGGGAGTGATGTTAAAATCATAACGGAGACGTGCTTGTGAAAAGCACAGCGTTGTATATAATATCTAGTTAATATGTGACATGATAATTAATGTATAATATATAAAGTATTAGAAATTATTAGGTATTTTTCATAAGCCAGAACGTTTGGCCTAATCTAGTATGGTAGCTTGTTTCTACTCATTTGTTTTAGTATATTACCTGCAGATCCAAAGCTAAATCCTGGTAGTACCCTGGTGATTCTTCAGAACTGTGCCTACATAACATTTCTAACTTTAGACATTTTCTAAACTGTAGAGATTTATATTTTTCTGGGCAGCTACAAGACTCATGAGAGTCTTTTCAACTGTTGTAGAATAGAAATACTTAATATCTGGGGATAAGTAGATTGGGGACTGGCAAAAGAAACTAGAATCTACTTATGTTGTTTATCTTTAGCATGAGAGACTCATTCAACTTTTGTTCTTGGCAGGCAGTTAACAAGATCAAAGAGATTGCTGTGACTGTGAAAAAGGCAGATAAAGTGTAAGTTTGTGGTGAGCTTTGTCAGAACATTGACTTTCTGTGGTCAGCTTGGATGCAGCCGCATTTTGTGATTCCTATATGGGGTTGGCACTATATGGTTCTTGCTGTGTGACTGCAAAAAAGCACAAAAGATGCTATAGTCTGAATTTTAAAACTCACATGTGAGGTCTTTGATTATAATCACCATCACTGATAATCTGTCCTAAAGATATAGAAGATGAAGTTTGGTAAGAGCTGAATTGGCTTCAGCAATTCAGCAAAACAAAAACTGTGTCTACACTGCAAGAGATCAGACAAGGAGGTCTTTCAAAGGCCTGATTCAGGTCCCACCCTTCTGTCCCAGGGAGCAGAGGAAACTGCTAGAAAAGTGTGCCATGACTGCTCTGAGCTCCAAGCTGATCTCCCAGCAGAAAACCTTCTTCGCTAAGATGGTGGTGGATGCAGTGATGATGCTCGATGATTTGCTGCAGCTTAAAATGATTGGAATCAAAAAGGTGCAAGGTGGAGCCCTAGAGGTAAGCCTGTAGTAGCCTCACGCAGAGGCTCTTCCTTAGCTTCATACAGGAAGAGAGCACACGTTACAGTTGTAGGACTCTCACTGGACCACAAGTCAGACTTGAATTGTACTCCACACATTGCCTCTATTGGCTGTTACTGAAAATCAATTTTGTATCCTCTGTGGACCAATATTTGCTGTCAGCAGAATGCAAGACTGAACTAGATGATTTTTTCAGAATCACAGTGCTAAAGTGTGAGAGGGTAGAACTGGTTTTGATAAATTATCAATGACCCTCCTGGTGAATAAATCTGAGAAGTACTTTTTAGTTCATTCTTCTCCAAGTAATACAGTCAACTCTTCATTTATTAATTTCTTTTGAGTAAATGGTGTCTTTACTCACTTCATTAGTAGTAGTATTTCATCTTTTCCTGGGCCTTCCTACTTCCAGAACTCTTGATATTTGATTGGCATCCACTGAACTAGGGATCAGAACTAATAATCTTACCGAGTGAGAATGCAGCGTCCTAAGCCCCTCTTCTGTTTTCCGTAGCCTGTCCCATGTTCTTAGCATGTAAAATCCATAAAACAAAACTTGACACACTGAATTCAATTAATGATAGGAGTGATTACTTATAATTATCTTAGTTTTTTAAGTCTCATGACCTATCAATTGCCATTACTTCACCTACCAGTTAATTGCTTATTTCTTCAGTCTTTCTCTTTTACTTACTCCCAAGGCAATTGCCAGTGGTCATCCTTTCAGCCTGTGAAAGTTTCTTCTAAACTCTTTCCTGCCCTCTACTTCATATTCCAGCAACTAAAATAGCTTTTCGTTTCCTGATTCCACCACAGTCTCTGCCTCTTGAGAACATTCCTGTCATCCTTTTTTCTGCATAATTAATTTCAGCTCCTCCATCTTGACTTGGCTCAGACACCATTCCCTTTAGGAGACTGTGGTTTTGAGTGATGCAAAAATCTGTTCACTAGTAGGCTGCAGTAGTATAGATTAGAATTCTAAATTGGTACAGGCAGAAAACCTACAAGCTATTGAACTGAATAACCTTCTTAATGGAGTGGGAAATGACTTGGTCTCATTAGTAAGAGATCTAAATCTAAGATTTGAACCTAAGTCTCCAAATAGTACTGAAGTCAGTCTCAAGTGCAACATTATGTCTCTTAGAATACTCTGTTCTGGTACAAGCAAAGCAGTTCATGTTCTAAGGAATTGAGAGGTGAGCAAAAAAAGTTTTACATTATTTTTCCCTGTTTTTATGATAATGGAAAGTCTTTGTTACAATAGTGAAATAATGACGTGATTAACTCCATTACACAGACATGAACACACAAATCCAGCGTATCATTTGTTAGCTTGATTTTGTTTCATGCTAGTATTAAACTTTGGAATATTTGTTTTTTTAACAGGAATCACAGCTGGTAGCTGGCGTCGCATTCAAGAAGACCTTCTCTTACGCTGGGTTTGAAATGCAACCCAAAAAGTACAATAATCCAACAATTGCACTTTTAAATGTTGAACTCGAGCTGAAGGCTGAGAAAGATAATGCTGAAGTTAGAGTCCATACGGTTGAGGTAGGCCCCAACAACTGTCAGTGGCACAGAAATGGAAAATTTTCTGGCCATTTTGGGCCCATCTGTTTCTTAAGCTCCTTAAAGACCCCTTTCTCCTCCTGTATCCCTGAATATTAATGTCTAAATTTGGGCCTGCTTCTTTTCTCACTCTATATTCTCCCTGAGGAGATTTGGATAGGGTGGGCAGACCTGAAATATTATCCTCTGGCCCTAGGGATGGGGCTGGCCTGGGCTCTCCAGCCATCCAGCTTACTCAGTATCTTGATTCTTCTTTGTTGGTCAGATGTGGGATCCTCCCCTTCCAAACTGGGTCCCATTCTAGGGAGAGAGTTCTGTCACTGAGCTATCAAGGCTGTCGTTGGAGGTGGTGTCAGCCAGCTGCGAGCTTTTAGGTAGTGTGTGCTCAACACCGTATGGCCTTTGGAAAGGGGTCTTTCCTCTCATTGGGAACTCCACGGGTGAAGCGCCCCAAAGGAGACAAGAAATCCAAGCTAAATCTTTTTCACACTTCAGCTGTGTCAGTTCTCAGTATCTCCCTGTCATGGGATTACTTTCTGCTTTTGTGTCTAAAAGTTTTAAGTGGTTCCTAAGTTATTTTATGAGGGTCCTTGTTTACTGGACTGAGGGGAGACGATTCTGTTTACCCCTTTTCTTTCCCAGGTAAATCAACATACTTTGTTTTTTAGTTACTTTTAGCTACCATACATGCTAACCTCTCCCACACCTTTTCTGGGTCTCTTTAGGACTATCAAGCAATTGTTGATGCTGAATGGAACATTCTCTATAACAAGTTAGAGAAGATCCATCTTTCTGGAGCCAAAGTCGTCTTATCCAAACTCCCCATTGGGGACGTAGCCACCCAGTACTTTGCTGACAGGGACATGTTCTGTGCTGGCCGAGTGCCAGAGGAGGATCTGAAGAGGACAATGATGGTAAACAAACTTTGAGAGACTGCTTCTTGGCCTTCATGGCCTTGGAGGGGTGTTCATTTATGCCTGGTATGCACAGTCAAGTTGACATGTCAGTCCAACCCTGCCTTTTTAACTTTTCAGTGAATGATTGCACAGTATACATGCGCTCAGTGTATAGACTGGTGTAAAGCTGCACTGACCAGAACAAGTTGGGAAACAAATCGGGTTTGTGAGGGAACTTAGTGGTAATGCTGTAACAGCTGAGCAGGCTCAATTACTGGTGTTTGCAGTCGGGTTTCCTCCATTCTTGGGCATCTCACAAGAGACACTTTTAGCTCTAAAGCACTGTTCCTTAGTCTACTTGCTTCACCTTCACACAGAACCCTCTAGTTTGGAAGAGAATGTGTTGGGTGAAGACAAGTCTCCTATCTCCTTTTAACTGGGCCTCTTTGCCTGTAATGCCTTAGTTCTGTTTTGTTCTGCTCTTCCAGAGGGAGAAAGGTCAAGGGAGCAAGTGGATTGTCCAGTGCAGAGGGTTCTGGGGCTTTGGGGCACAGCACACATGGGAATTGGTTTTGAGACTAGGTGTCAGGAAGCTGACTTCTAGCCTTGTGTGAGCCTTCACTGCTGGGTCATACTGCCTTTTGTACTCTTTAGGCCTGCGGAGGCTCAATCCAGACCAGTGTGAATTCTCTATCAGCAGATGTGCTGGGGCGCTGCCAGGTCTTTGAAGAGACCCAGATTGGAGGCGAGAGGTGAGCCATCTACCTGGATCTGTCCTTTTTCCATTTTTTTTTTTTGAGCATGGTCATTTATATACCAAGGGCTACTCTGTTCTTGAGCTCTCACCTCTGGGGACATAAAAGAGCTCAGATATAGAGTGTTTCAGGAGTGAAGCTCTAGTTGGGTCTAAAACTGATTCCACAATCCTTTATGCCTTCCGGTACAGCCCCAGAACTTCCCAAGAACATGTTCGCAAGCGTGGGGATGGGCCAACTTAGTGAGCAATAGAATAATAACTGCTGAGAACTTGATAGTGAAGTCAGAACCCAGGAGGTTGGTAACGAAAGGAGTTGACGGGTGTGATTTGACCCTGGATGTAGGTACAATTTCTTCACTGGCTGTCCCAAGGCCAAGACTTGCACCATCATCCTCCGCGGTGGCGCTGAGCAATTTATGGAGGAGACAGAGCGATCCTTGCATGATGCCATCATGATTGTCAGAAGGGCCATCAAGGTACTGGGTTGGCAGCTCCCTGCTTACACAGGCTACTCTACCTCCCAAACTGATGAGACCCTTGATTGGTGTGTTGCTTCCCTTCCTACATAACCTGTCCTAGATGGTAGGCTGGACTCAAGTGCCTTCCAAATCAGAGAAATTAAACCTCAGACTCATAGTAGTAGGTCATGCTGCCTGGAAGGCTAAGACCTGTCTATGGATTAGCCATTCAAAAACCGTACGTTCAACGGGTTGGAGTTGGGATGTGCTAGAGAATGACCATACCAGGACTCATGGGACTCAGGGTGGGAAGAGGAATGCAAAACCACTCACTCTGGGCCTACTGACCGCGTGACCCCACTTGGCCATGACTAGAGCTTGGACCAGGAGGATGTGCTTGCATTGAGATGTGGGTCTTGTCTCTGCAGAATGATTCAGTGGTGGCTGGTGGCGGGGCCATTGAGATGGAGCTCTCTAAGTACCTGCGGGATTATTCAAGGACCATTCCAGGAAAGCAGCAGCTATTGATTGGGGCATATGCCAAAGCCTTGGAAATTATCCCACGCCAGCTGTGTGACAATGCAGGCTTTGATGCCACCAACATCCTCAACAAGTTGCGAGCTCGGCATGCCCAGGTGAGTCATTTCTCCAGGGTTTGGGGATGGTTGGATGAGGCTACATCTGAATACGTGGTGGCCTGTACTGTGCTTGCTCAGACTCTGCATGTTCAGCCCAGTTGACACCAACTGTTGGTAACTGCCTCCTCTGAGGGCAGACGGACAGCCACAGTGCCTGGGCCAGAGGTGCCAGGATTTCTTTAAGTGCTTCTGCCTCAGTGCAGTGAAGGGAACCAGGGAGCCCTGCTGACATGCCGGTCTCCGTGGCTCTACCAACTCTCAACTTGGGATCTCTATGAAGACTTAAAATTATTAATTTGTTTCAGCAAATGTTTATTTGGAGACTGAAGTACTGAGCACTGTTCACTCAGTGACTGTGCTTCTGATTTGTGCCGGGATTTTAAGCAAGTCACTCTGGCTCTTTTTCAGTTTTCTCATCAGTAAAACAGGGGTTAATTGAAGCAGTGTCAGGATAAATAAGGGATTGAAAAGTGTTCCTTTGAGAACCACAGTTGGAAATATGCAGTCCTCAGGACGCAGCAGCTTACCTGGGAGCTCTAGTATGATGGGTATGCCCAGGGTCTGAAGGGTGTGGCGAGCAGGGGCAGAGATGGGAAGAGGCGCGCTTCCAGTCTCCTGATAGCCCCCGTAGACACACGCTGCCTTACTCAGAAATGTCATCAGGTTCAGAGTCTAGGTTCCTTGCAAATCTGAGTCTTTGCAGGGTATGCAAGAAGAGACTTGAGGGCAGTTTCATATTACCTCCCTTTTCCTGCTCCTTCAGGGGGGCATGTGGTATGGGGTGGACATCAACAACGAGGACATTGCTGACAACTTTGAGGCCTTCGTGTGGGAGCCAGCTATGGTGCGGATCAATGCCTTGACTGCAGCCTCTGAGGCCGCGTGCCTTATCGTATCAGTAGATGAAACCATCAAGAATCCTCGCTCGACGGTGGATGCGCCCCCAGCTGCTGGTCGGGGCCGCGGTCGTGGCCGTCCCCATTGAGAGGCACCCCACTCGTCACCTGAGTGGCTGGCAGGCTGGCTGCAGGTGCACTCCTCTCCTGTCTTGGGTGATGGCTGTTACAGGGAGGGGTAGTGGTTGGCCTACTCTGTTCTCACTGGAGGGTATTTAAATAAAGCTTGAGACTTATAACCCACTTGGCACGTCATTTGGGCTTGTGTTACTCACAAATGTCTTGACTGCAGCTCAAAATTTTGGCTTTACATGCACTTACCCTACAGGTGGAAAAGAATCTCCCCTTCTGTTGCCATAAGTTCTCAACAGCCTGTGGTAGTTGTGGCAGAGTGTGGGTTTACTCTGTCGCTGGGGAGCTCCACCTGAGTGGCCTTGTTCAGAACTTTCATTTTCCTTGTTTCTTAGTCCCAGAAGTCACTGGGAGATGCACAGGTGCTTCCTTCTAAAATCATTTTCTTTAGTCCTGACCTTGCCAGGCATTGTGTGAACGTGCTACATTTCCTTGTCTGTTTTCTGCCTTCGTATTCTTTTGGCTGAATCTTTTGTTCTTGTTACTTAAGATATTGAGGTTGAGGGCCTCCGGGGTGGTACAAGAGGTTAAGTCGCAGCACTATGATGCTTTCAGCAGCCATTGCAGCACGAGTTCGATCCCCGGCCAAGGGGTGACCCCCCATGTCAAGGTAGACCTCTCTTGTCTTGCCCACTGCTCCTTTTAATCTATCTGTCTCTTCTGTTCCCCACTCTGTCCCTGGTGAATGTTCTCACCCCACCCTACACCTCTGGCCTATACCCCAGTGCTTGTATGCACACATAAATCTTTTTTTAAAAGATTTATTTATGCATGCATACAAGCACTGGGCTATAGACCAGAGGTGCAGGGGGGTGAGAGAATCCACCAGAGACAGAGTGGGGAGCACAACAGGCAGATCGACTGAAATACACTGCTGAGAGGAGCAGCGGGCGAGGCAGGAGAGGTCTGCTGTGCCATGTGGGTCCCCTCCCTGGCTGGGGATCGAACTGCAGCAGATGCTTCACGGTGCAGCACTCAACCAACTGAGCCACCAGGGAGGCCTCTGGGACATGATTTTTAAAAAAAAATCTCTTGAGTCTGACCAGTCCCAGTTATAGACCCAAAAGCAGGATGGGTGGTTCCTCATAACTTGATGGTCTTTGGGTAAATGAATTGTTTCAGCTGTTTACCTGTATGCCAAAGTAAGAACCTATGACTCAGAGTTACAGAGATAATGCTCCTTCTACTTGTTTGATGCTAGAGGCACATGTAGTTTAAATACCTGTCCTTTTTCTGATGATAAATATTTGAAGACCTGTGAAATCTGTGGGGCAGCCCCATTTTATAAAATGGGGAAGTTAAGGTCACACCATGATTGGCAATTTGGTCTCCATGCCAAAACCTGATGAGCTGGCTAGCGCATCCTGGGGAGGTCATCAAGAGCATCATCAAGCCTGAAGGCCCAGGTGGTGCCTGCTGCTCTTGTGCCAGGTTTGCCCCTAAAGGCCTCTCCCAGCTGCGAGTAAAAAATGCCACTCTTGTCCTTGTCAGATACTGACGGGGAACTGTGGCCGCAGCAGTAACCTGGGTGGCCTTTCTCCACAGACGTCTGTGGTCCTGAGTCAGATCTTCCTATTACTTCATTCACCCCATTGACACCTACAAGATCATCTACTTGCCTCTGCAGTTTAGCTGCAGAAAGACTTGGTGACACAGACTGACAAACCTAGTACTTACTCCCCCCAAGGCAGATATTCCAGTTTCACCATCTTTTATTGGATCACAAAGTCATAAATTCTCTGATGCCCATGGCTCTTTTTAAATACATACACTTGGGTACATTCGGCAAAGGGCATCTATGGGTGACACGAAGCAAAGTGCTGGGATGGTGATGCCTGGGTGGGGCAGAGAAGTGGGGCCAGGGAAGGCCCCCTGGGGGCTGGAGGTACAGGCACCACTTCAGAAACAAAACCAAAAAATGCTCTCCACCCCTCTGCCTGATGTGCTTGGGGTGAGGGAAGCTACCTTCTCACAACTCAGGCCCGTTGCAGCCTGGCGATGCAGGGAAGGCAGGGCCTGGAGGCCAGTTGTGGAGGTTCCCCACCAGCAGTACTTTCTAGAGCCAAGCCAACCGGCCGCAACCATGAGGCAAGCCTAAGACCCCTCAGACCTCTGCACCTGACTGCAACACCCCTACTGGGGCAGAGCAGAGGCTAGGGAGCCCAGGGCCAAGCTTCCCTGGGGCCATGCCAGTGGAGGCAAGGGAGGCTAGGACTTGGAGGGGGGAAGCCTGCCTGATTGTCAAGGCAGTCTTGGGACTGGCCAGGGTCCCAAGGAGTTAGGGAAGGAATAGGAGCTGTTGCCTTAGTTGGCCCTGGTGTTCTGATCTTCACCCAATCCTAAACCTTATCCTCAGGCAAGGGCTGCGGATCAACACACTTGTCCAGGAATAAATACATACACACAATACACAGTAATATATACAGAAACGCAGGCCTAGGACAAGGCTGGGTGAGGAAGCATGGTCACCAGGGATAAACAGAAGTGCCAGGCCCCTTGGGAAGGGAAGTTATACTCCTCAGGACCATCTGGGACAGAGCCCATGAGTTTGAGTTAACTCTTCTGTGCACCACTCATCATCTGTTTTTAACCCCAAGTCCACCGGGAACTGGGTCTTTGGCACCAGCAGTCACTCAGGGAAGGTCTTCAACTTAGCCCCTAAGAGGGAATGGGGCCTAGGTGGCTGCCCACCCACCCATGCTTCAGAGGACTAGAGACCAGGGCCAGGGGGAACAGGCAGGACCCAAAGGCAAAGAACAGAGCCAAACCTTGGAGCAGCAGGCCTTGGGCAGGAGTGTGGTTTTTTCCTTCTTTCTGGGGGAAAGCAATTCAGGAGGGGCTGGCTCAAACTCCACTCTCATGGGACTATGAAAAGTTGAGCTGCTTTGGTCCCTTAGGTGGTCATCCCTGACTGGTGAAAAGTCATGGCTCTGAATAGCCTACTCCCTTTCCCTGCAGGGACCCAGATAAATACAGCATTTCCTTTGTTGCCTGCCAGTGCTGTGGAGAGGCAGCCTGAGCAATGCATGAAGCACTCAAGCCAAATACGCCAAGCCTGCATGCAGGGTGTCGAGGTCTGACTGGACGGCGGGGACGTGGTAGGGCTACCAGGTGATCACCACCCTCGGGCGCTCTACACATGCCTGGGACTCCTGCCAGGGCCTGCCGGGGTTTACTTTTGATATTCTTTCCCACTTACTAGGTATGAGGAGGGCTCTCCTTTGTGTGAGTGAAGGATGAGGTAGCTCCAGAGGTGGCCAGGCCCTCCATCCCTGTTCCCCTCTCCTCAGCCCTAGGTGTATGATTGCCAAAGTAGTGAACAAAAGGAGCTCCCAACAAACAAAAGCTCTCCCTTCAGCAGCAGGGCTCATCCTCCTAAAGAGAGGCAAAAGGACAGTACTAAGTTGGATGGGAGGCCTGCAATCTGCAGTTCTCGGGGCATGCAGGAAGGTCAGGAAGGTCAGGCCGTGCAATTCAGCCCCAGGCAAGTGTGCAAGACGCAATCCCACACATCCTGCAGAACGCTCAGCTGGAAAGCTGGGGAAGGGGGATCTTGGTGAGTTTCCTGTAAACAGCCAAATCCATGAAAGGCTACTTCCCACCAGCAGGAGGGGGATCTCGTTCACTCTTCTGCCCCTCATTCGGGTAGTGCTCAGAGCTGATGCACGCATGAGGGAAGGGGTAAGGAACCCACTGACATCAGTCCTCATCACCTCTCCCACTCTAGCCCACTGCCTGTGCATCCTCACACCCTTTCCCATGCTGACGCCAGATTCCAGGGAGCACCCACCCAGGGAAAAATTGTCCAAAGCCTTGTATTCAGGGACAGAGGCTTCTGGAGCAAAAAACATCCCTCAGAAGGGCAGGGTCAGGCCAAATTGGGCATCCCTTTGTGCTTTGTCCAGGAGACAGGGAGGGCAGCACCTCTGGTCCTAGGGACACAGGGAGCGGGGGCTACAGAGTACAGTGGGCAGAGGAAGACCGATATGCCCAGGTCAGCCAGACCCTGGATAAACCTCCACGCCCCTTTCGGGTCCCTGGAGGACAGAGGAAAGTTGTGCTTCTCCTTCCCATGACTCCTGGGGACTGGGCTGGGGATGGGAAGCCAAGGGAGCCAGCTGCTCCAAAGTGGGGGACAGGAGGTACCACATAGCCAAGGCTTCGTGCAGGACTAGACAGGGATTTGCCAAATGACACCCTTGGTATTTAGGGTCTTCAGAAGGGAAGGCTAGAAAAAGCCCAGAAGGGAAAGTCAACAGTGAAGAGCTGGGACAGAGCTGGGCGTGGAGGCAAGGGAGCTGGGTGCACTGCTGTACCAGCTGTGGGGGTGGGGGGGCACACAGGCTAATCCAGCGGGGGGTCTTGATGTTCAGACCAGGTTGTGGCAGAAAGTAGGGTCCCTGGGAAAGATTCAGAAACTAGAGGACCTTAGCCAGGACCAGCAGCCCACGGTTAGGGTTAAAATCTGCTCCTCTATATAGAAACCCCAAGGTGAATCTAGATTGATTTCTGAAAGAACTTTCCAAATGCAGGTTGGCAGAACCTACTGTGGAAGCTAAGAGGAGCAACTGGGGAGACCTGAGTCTTTGGAGCCTTTGTGCCAGAACCTGGTCCTTGGGGACCCACGCAGCGGTCACTGAAACCCCCATTTGCATTCCCTGGCTTCTAAGCCAAGTGGCTCCAGTTCAGGCCTAGCACTGCCCCTAGGCTAAAGACCCCAGCGCAGCCCTCAGCACGGGCTGGTGGAGACCGAGAAGGGGCAAGACGGGCTAGGGTTCTGCAGGTCTGGCTTCCTACGAGCCGCATCTTCAAGCAGACCAGTCAGACAAGGAAGCAACCCAACAGCCCCCTCTTGGTCGCCTCCAGGTGCCAAGACGAGGCAGCACGGTGACACTCCCCCACAACCTTGGGGACCCACAGACCATCAGAGTCCTACCCAAGCACCTGGAAGAGAAGGACATTCCTTCAGGACGGGAACTGCTTCTCGCTGCTGACAGCATTTCCCAGGGCTGGGCCCTGGCCCCTCCAGAGGCTCAGGATTGGTGGTAGGTATAGAAACATGCACCTTTTAGCTCTGGGGTGTTGTGGGGGTATGTGAAGGAGGACTCTTGTCTTTTCTACAGCAGTAAAAACTAAGTTTTCTCTACCTGGGAATTCCCTCCCCTTGAGAGGGGCAGTCTCAATACCCCGGGAACAAGTTCTAGATGAATCTTTTGCCCTTCCAAGCCCACTCCCACTATCTCACCACCTCCAGCACTTTCTTTCTTCTGAACACCTAGTCCTGTCTGTTATCCCTGGAGAATGTGGACCCAGAGCCCAGGAGGACTGTCTGAAGGGTGTGCCCCACAGAGGGCTAGGAGAGGGCACTGGGAAGAAAAGGCCCCTCCTTGCCAAGTCTGAGCTGCCTTGTAGAGACCCTTGGGTGGGGGTCCTGCAGAGGCCCCTGACCGGGAAGCTGGGCCTCAGGAAAGGGGGGCTAGCCTGAGCAGGCAAGGAACCACTGGATGGTTATTGCAGATCCTCAGGGTGGTGACACCAGGTGCTGGTGGCGACTTAGCTCCTCACTGGCTGTGCCCAGAAGGCTGCTGCAGCTCGGGTGTGGTGGGGGTCAGAGGCAGCCTCTGTCTGAGCCCCTGCTCTGGAGAGGCAGTGCCCAAGTGCAGACCTGTTGCTCCACTGTCCCAAGAGGAGGCCAGGAAACTGTCCACCCACCCACCCCCGCACCCCCCTGGAGGCCAGGGAAAACACTGGGCCTCTGAAGGGCTAGTTCGAATCAGAGTCCCTCTGGAGGTACAAAGAAAGTGCCCTAGTGTGGGGCTGGCAGGAGCCTGCCGCCCCCAACCCGGGTTAGCAGCCGCCTTCCACCTTGATGTGCAGGATCTTAGAGAAACCGGGCCTCCTTCGTAGGGCCTGCAGACCAAACCCTGGGTTAGTTCCCCCTCGGAGCCAGACAGGTGGGGCCCTCCCATCACACACCCAGGTCTCCAGCCCCAGCCTCGGGAAGCCTCTCAGGGTCTCGGGTGGTCTCCTCACCTGGAGTTTTGTCACCATGTCCTCAAAGAGCTTCTGGGCCTCAGGACTGCTGGGCTCTTTAAAATAATCAGCAATCCCAATCTGGACCACGATGGACTTGAGGTTCCGGCAAATGCCTAGGAAAAGGTAGGTAAGGTGGGGGTCCGCGTTTGGCCTGGGCAGTGGGGCAGCCTCCTCTCCTGTCCCTAATTTAATGGTGTTGATCCCTACAGAGAGACAGGCATGTGCCAGTCACTGCAAACATCAAGAGGAGAGCAGACCCGTGTCATTCAGGGTGAGTGGGTGATGACGACGCCGGGATTCTAGGGGCTTCCCTGGCAGACTGGACAGTCGTGCTATGGTGTAGGGTCAGTGAAAAGTGGTCAGGCTTTACTGCCCTCCTGCCATTGGTATCGATGAGGGACACCTGCAGTCCTGCACGCATGCCGGATGGCAGGCACCTCAAGTAGGGTGTGGGCATGCGCAAATGGGTGCACCTGAGCTGAGACATGGGCGTATAAGGGTGGTGTCACGAGGACACCAGCAGAGAGACAGAGAGAAAAAGCAGTGGTAGTAGCAGAGACACGAGAGGCTAGAAAGCCCAGAGAGTGGAGATGCGCCGGGGGCTAGAGCCCTGCCAGCCTCCTCGCCCCCCGGGCTCCCTGCCTGCTGTGTACCTGGTTGCCTCTTATATAAAGAGCAATAAAACCCTAAAAAAAATCCACCGAGGGCTTCAGGACTCCTCCTTGACCCGTCTGCCCGGATCATAGAGAACCTGCTCCACACCTCGCTGGCACTACATATGGCCTGGGCGTTTGGAAATGAGTTACAAGGACAAGGTTGCTGAGGAGAAGCTGATGAGTCTTGGCTGAAGCACAGAGTAAGGGGCAGAGAGAAAGCAAACATGTTGGACACAGAGGGCTTAAGGGACTGGCCGCTGCCATCAAGTCAGTGGAGGAGAAGCAAGGTCAGGAGGCTAAGAGGTTCTGGAGATCATGATTTCAGAGACTGAACAGTTGGTTCAGGCCAGGTTCACAGCGGGGTCATGAGGCTGAAGGGAAAAGGATGCTGGAGATAACAAGGTCAAGCCATGTTCAGTGGCCTGGGCATGGAGTCCGGCCAGGGGTCAAATGATCCTTGTTGATGGTTCATTTGGGTGCAAACAGCCCAAGACAGGACCTGTGTCCTCCAAGGTAGAGAAATGACTGGACACTCAGGGGGTAGCTGGAAAGTAACAAGAGCCAGAGGAGGCATGATTTGGAGTCTACACCAGGGAAGAAGTCTTCACATGGAGAATTTTCCTTGGGGAACTCACATATTGCCTCACTTAATCCTCTAACAAGTTGACCTTATAAGGGAGTCAACTTGCAAGGCAGAAGGATAGCGACTCGTCCAGTGTCACACAGCTAATGATCAGTAAAGCCAGAGCTGAGGCCCAGGTCATTTCAGCTCTAGAATCTGCGCTCTACCTCTGCCTTTGGCCGGAGGCTCACAGGTATGTGTGGAGGGTGGCACATAGCCAGCTCGCATCCCCAGTGTGGTAGAAACACAGGGCAATATGTGTCTGTGAAACCAAAGTATTTGGCTCAGATGGCGGCGGGCCTGGAATACCCCACAGGCCTCAGAAGGCCCTGATGGCAAAGGCACGACTAGAGCCCTGGTTAGTCTGACCCCCAAGCTGGAGCTTGCTCCCTGCTGCAGCAGGGAGTTTCGTTAAGCTACTTGCCGACAAGATCCAGTATAATAGGGGACCTCTCTGTTGGCGCAAGGGGTTGAGACGCAGCACTACGAAGCTATCCACAGCCACTGCAGCACGAGTTCGATCCCTGGCCAGGGAGGGGACCCACATGGCGCAACAGACCTCTCCTGCCTTGCCCGCTGCTCCCCTCAGCAGTGCATTTCAGTCCATCTGCCTGTTCTGCTCCCCACTCTGTCTCTGGTGAATCCTCTCACCTCCTGCACCTCTGGCCTGTACCTCAGCTCTTGTGTGCATAAATAAATAAATCTTTAAAAAAACATGGTATAAGCAGACAGCTGTACCCTGCCCTATATTCCCCCACTGCTCACTGTTGAAATGCAGCAGGGCCTTGGGGGTCACGGGGGTGGCTGTGAGCACCAGCATTTCCAGTCCCTTCAGGCCTTCGCGGCAGACCTCAGCTGCCACCTCCTGGGTGATCTCCGACACGTGGTCCAGCTCCAGGACCTGCAGCCGCATGCAGTTTCTTGCTAGAAAGAGGGGGGAGGGGGAGATCTCCTGACAAACTCTCCAGTCATCTCCTGCCTAGCATCTGGTGCTCCTGCCCCCACCCAGGCTGCTTCCCCAATCCCACTGGTATCATAGGGCAGTGTTGCAGCCATGCCTGCTCCCTACCAACCCCCATCCCAATCCCAAGCAAAGACTCACCAAGGGATGCCAGGCCCTGCACCCCACAGCCAGCGCCCCCAACCCCCAGGGCCCGGAGATGGGGCCAACAGCGACCGATCATCTGCAGGCAGCGGTTACTGAAGCGCGTGGGCTGCTGGCTGGAGGACGGGGTGGAAGGAAGGCTGTCAGGGAAGCTGCTGGCTGCTCACCCCGCGTGTGCGCCCACCAACCATCCAGCTGCGCAAGTCAGAAACCTGGCATCGCGTGACCCTGACTACGCCTTCCTTGTCTCCTGCCAAAACCTGCAGGTTCTGATCCCTGAGTAACTCTTCAACCCACAGTTCAGCACCATCGATATTCATCTACATTACAGCTAGTCTCCCTGCCAATGCATTCTCCCTACTGCTGACAGTGAGTTGTTCCTTCCTACTTGCACTCAGTCATTCAACAAATGGTACTCAAGCGCCTATCACAACCCAAAACAACTGAGCTAGCTGGGGTACCCGGAGAGAGTACACACAGTACAGATACATGGTACTCTAGAGTGGAGTCTGGCAAGGGGGCACAGAACATTACCAGTTGGATTTAATCCCTCTTGAAGACCTAAAATCCCCCAATGTTTCCCCAGTACT
The DNA here is from genome assembly GCA_019455555.1 of Galemys pyrenaicus. Lineage (NCBI taxonomy): Eukaryota > Metazoa > Chordata > Mammalia > Eulipotyphla > Talpidae > Galemys > Galemys pyrenaicus. The sequence goes on from JAGFMF010011626.1 coordinate 3,326,774, forward strand.
TTCTAGGTAAAATACAGAAACTCCTTAGGAAAGACCGCCTTGATCTTGGATCCCCCACCTTCCTTTTCACACCCGACAGCTGCTCAGCCAAGCCTGCTGTTTTCCTAAACACTTAGCCCTCCACACTTGCCCAGGTGACAGGCCTCTCCCTGGTGTCATGCACTTGGTACCAGGGATACAGAAACAGACATTCCCAGCCTTGGCAGTAAGAATTGAGAGTCTGGTATAGAATGAAATGCGCATATGGCCGTAAAATGGACTATGGCAGGGACAGGAGAAGGTGTGATGGCAACGCAGGCAGGGGAGCACTGCCTGCCCCTACAGGGGACGGTTAGCAAAGGGATGCGGGTGACCTGGGAGGAGCCTGGCTTCTCTGATGAACTCCAACGATAGCGATGAGCAATTTCAGAGCCTTAATCTTCCACCAACTCTTGTATATACTGACCTCCCTGAACTGCCCTGTCACATGCCAGGGAACCCCGCCTGTGGCCTGCTAGCGTCCAGTGAACATTTACTGGGGCCTTGCGGGCTTTCTGTACACATCTCATTTGTGCCCGCATAGTGCTCATAAGGTGGGTAGGTTCCTAACATTTCCTTCATTTTGCAGGTCGGACAACTAAGGTAGGACTGAGCTGCCTAGAGTCACACTGCTACCAAGCATGATCATAAAATCTTGCTCCTAAAGCCTAAACACGCAGCTCGCTGAAAGGGAATCTATGTCTCCAACCAAACTAGTGGGTGCACCCGACCCCCTCCTCACTCCGTCCAGGGCTCACCAAGGGTGAAGTGGTGCCACTTGGAGGGAGACGATCTCTCTGCAGCCGGCACCCAAGGCCCAGATGACCTCGTGGCCCACGGGGTCTGTGGCGCTTCTGTTAAAAAGATGGAGCTGGGGCCAGCCACCCTGGTGGCCTCTGTGCCCTTCCCTCAGAGCACTTGGGTCCCCTTGCTTAAGAGCCTCGAGAAGGGGATGCAGAGGCCAGGGACCCATGGCCTGAGTCCAGGAGGGTAAGGGCTTTGCCTCGGAGGGGTGACCCACCTGTAGGTGACAGCCTGCAGGGCGCGGCAGTAGCAGCTGGCCAGCCAGAGCGAGCGGTCAGTGAGGATGTTGGGACAATGGGAGATGCGCAGAATCAGCAGGTTCCCCCCTGCTGCCTTCAGCAGGGACTCCAACCCTGCTTCCAGGCAGCCCCTGGGGATGGCCGAAGGGTCGAGTTGCTGCTTGGAAATACCTCCTCCTCTGAGAAGCATCTCCACAGAATGTGGGGTCTGTGATTCAGGGCCACCCAACCTCCCAAGCCCACAGCATGGGCCTCACCTGGTGCTCCGCGCATACTCCTCCTTGCTCTCCTTCTTGCCCCGCTGCCGGGGCTTCAGGTTCTGCAGCGTCAGTGAGTGGGCCTGGGTGCACCACTGAGCCAGCATGGCCAGGAACTGCAGGGAGAGACAGGTTTCCGGGGATGAAAGGATCTGAGCTTGGTTGACTGCAGGTGGACCAGCCCCAGGAGAGCATTTCGGGGAGCCAGGCTGGAGTTAGGGTGTTGTAAGGGTTGCAACGACCAGACCTTGAGGGGCCAGACTCTGCCAGGGGGAAAGGTGGGTTCACAGCAGGGCTGAGTGAAAGGGCAAGAGTGGCGGGCAAGGACAGGCACCTTGGAACAGACGCGGGCATTCTCGAGCAGCACCCGTGTCCAGACGGCGGGATGGCGGGCCACGAAGCGCCAGTCCCGGCAGACCTCGGCAGCATGCAGTAGTGTGCGTGTGTCCAGGTAGGTGAAGATGCAGAACAGGGCGGCCCGCATCTTGAGGATCTCTGGGCTGATGACCTCGTTGGAGCGTGAGGGGCTGCCCCTCTCTGCTCGCCGACCCCGCCCACTGCCTCCCTCAGGGCGGGCTGCACAATACCAGAGGGTCAAAGGTGAGTGTGGAGGGTCAAAGGCCAGTGTGGAGATGCAGGTGGGGTGCTGGGGTAGGATAGGAACTGCAGGAGGAATGGGCGTGAAAGACCATGCTGGGGGCCCAAGGACTGGGGAGGATGGAGAAGTGTCCTCTGCTTCCCCCTCTTCTGCATCACCCATCCCTAATTTTGCAAATTAGAGAAAGGTGGCCTATCCTTAAGTAAACTTTCTTTTTAAGATCGTATATCACATAGTCCAAACTCACCCCCTGCATGAGGCAACTGAGTCAAGTTTGGAGAAGGAAAGTGTTTGGAGGACTAGGGTATGGTTGAACAGAAGGCAGGCCTCTGTGAACAGGAGGCAGGTGAGAGGCTGCCAGAGTCATCACATATCAATGGGCCCACCTGTGAGTGAACCCCTGGTTTGTGGCATCCTTGTGCAGTGCCCAACCTCAGCACCTGTGCTGCAGCACTGCCTGTCACATGACTCCCCACCCAGGCTTGAAGAACACTGTGTGGAAGGGACTTTGTCATTCTCCTGGTGGGAAGTCTGGGGCAAAGGGAAAGGTGGTGCAGGAACCCAGGAGATTTGTTACCTCAGCCCTGTGTCCCCCAGAGAGGGCCCAGGACCATGGGAAAGACTGACCTTTGTGCTCACCCTCCCAGGACTCACCTGAGAGCCGGCAGCTACTCAATGGCCCAGACATAGCAGGCCCAGGGCGGGGAGCATCTGAGGGGCCCTCAGCCTCCGACTCTGTGGTTCTGGAGCCCACATCTGAGACATCACCCTCCTCTCCCTCCGTGCTGTGCCGGCGGGGTCTGCGCTGCCAGTTTTGAATGGCCTGGCGCCGCAGGCCTGAGCTTCGAGGGGGCTGGGCTCGTTCCGAGCCACCGTTGGCCACCTGGACCCGTGTGCCCAAGCCCCCAGGGCCACTGTCCTCGGGCGGGCCCTCTTCTGGCCGAGGCAGCTCCAGACTGTCACTGTCATAGCAGCCTGAGCTCTGAGATGCAGCTGGTACGCGGCTGGAAGCCCTGGGGTGGGGTGGATCAGTTGGTGAGGGGAGGGGCGCCAGGCCCACCAGGACTTCCTGAGCCACCCGGACCACCAGGCAAGGGCAACCCAACCACCCTGCTCTCTAAGCGCCCCCACTGAGTGTGGAAAGGCAGACAGAGGGGGTGGGGGTGGGGGATGGGGGAAGGAGGAACCACGCCCCCCCACGGGCCAGCCATCCAGTGCATGGGTGGGTCTTTCCAGGGTAAGGGCGGGCTTCGGTGTGGGCCGGGCCCCAGGCTTACCCTGTGCTGGGAGAGGAGCCATGCCGTGACACCGCATATGTGCTAGGCATGGCCGAGCCTGCGTGGTGGTCTCGCTGTGGGCCCCCAGAGCAGGAGGGAAAGGAAGGGGGGCAGAGGAATCAAGAGGATGAGAAGAAGAGAAACAGGGCATAAAATGGAGAGAAGAGAGGAGGGAAAAGAGAGAAGAAGGAAAAAAGTTGGGAAAGATGGACAAATAGACAGACAGACAGCCCAGAGAGGTAGGCTCACAGCCTCCTCTCCTATCCACCCAACACCTCAGACCCTGGCTCGCGGCTGCCATTTGCGGGGATGGCAGAGATTGCCCTGAAGACTGGGACCACTGGAACACATCTCACCACAGCCTCGGAGGCTGACATTCTGACCAGTTAGAGGGGCTCCCTGTTTCTGAACCCCTATTTCATGCCTGGATCTGCTTATGGAGATGAGTCAAAGAAGGGTAGCATGGAGCATCATGGGGGGAATGTCAGGTTATATGTGAGAGAGGGCCATGGGGCGACAGGTGGACGAGGAAGGCAGGTGGGCACTCACCATTCTGCCTGGGCCCCGGGCCCCAGGTCCGGCACCACTGCCCCCCGCTCCGCGGCCCAGGCTGGTGCTCGGTGTGCTGCCACAGCTGCTGCTGATGACCTGCAGCTGCCGCTCGGCCCGGTCAGCCCGCTCCAGGAGCTCCTCGATGAACTGCTGCAGCCGCAACTTGGCGCTGGCCTCCCGTGCTGCCGTCTCCTTCAGGAACTGGTCGATCTGCACCACCTCCCTGGGCCCGGAGCAGTCTCTTACTCCAGTGCCCCTGCCCGGCTGCCCACTCACCCTCTGGAGAAGACCCACACCAGTGGGGCGATACAGGGACACAGCTGCCCGCGGCATCTGCTCATGGTTGCATGGGTACAAGCAGCATAGGCCCAGGCACACTGCCCCAAACAATGGCACCCACAGAAAAGCAAGCATACACACCAAGCCATACACTCACAGCTCACCTACACAGTCCAAGCACACAACTAGACATCCTGGTCCCTAGAGAAATGCTCAGAAGTGTCACACAGCCACACCAAGGTATGTATACACACAGCTGCCGCCTCCCTCCAGAAACATGGGCACACACAGCCACTCGGCTAAGTACACATAGCCCAGTACACAGCCGCTTGTGCTCGAGACACAGATTGATATCATGTTCTCCTCAGGCACATGCCCACAGTCTGAGACAGGCACAGTCTTCCTACATGTTCAAACAGTCACATGCACACGCTTTCAGAAACATTCTTAGATACAGAAGCATAAATACAGGTGCACCAACCTTAGGAGCTTCATATACACACAGCACACTTAGGAGTCACACATGTACTCCCCAAATGCACACAGCTGTTCATGCATCCATCTGATATTTACTGAGCACCTTCAAAGTGCCAGGCACATGTTCTAGGTATTTGGGGTACAGCAGTGGACCAAGCAGAGAAACATTCCTGCCCCCATGGAGCTTATATTACAATGAGGACAGATAAATAACACGTACATATTTCACAATTCTATATTTGGAAATCAGAGAATCAGAGAACGTAGGCAAGAAAACAGAGGACAGACAAAAAGACAGCAGGAAATCCAGGCAGAATGTCTTGGAAGCCAAGTGAAGTTCCTGCTTCAAGGACCAGCTTGTCAAATGCTGTTGATGGACCATGTAAGATGGTTTACTTGGCCTTGGCAACAGGAAGGTCATAGATGACGTGGAGGACAGTGTTGGTGACACCTGATCAGAGTGGGGTCAAGAGAAAAAGCGGGAGAAGAAATTGGAGACAAGAAGTGTAAACAATACTTTCAGGGAGTTTTTCTGTAGGGAGGAGAGAAAAGGGGCAGTAATTTAAGGGGAGGAAGGATTATGGTGGATGGCAGAAATGAGGCTATGTTTGTATGCTTTTATCGGAACGATGACACAGTAGATCGAGAAAATCTGATGACTGCAAAGCGACAGGGAGAAGTGAGCTGTATCTTTGCATAGTCAAAGGAAGAAGATCCAGTGCTTTAATGCAGGAACTAGACTTGGGTAGAGAGAAGAAGAAAAGGATAGAGAAGGAAGAGAAAGTCTTCGGAGATCATTCCCTCTGCCATGGCACAGTCCCCACATGCTTCCTCATGACACTCCTGGTCCCACACATCACGCCATCTGACCATCACATGCACGGGTAGGTGACCCCACATCACAAAGCCACGGCCACACACAGACACGCACCGTCACACTCAGATACACTTACCACGGTGGTTGTAAGGGCACAATGACACACACGACCATCCATTCGGGAGCTCTGCGGGCACACCCACCCCCAGGGCCACTCACTGCTGCTTGCGGCTCAGCTCCTGTTCCTTGCGCACCAGGTCCTGCTTGAGTGAGGCCAGTAGCTCCACACTCACGTCCACCTGGCGGGACAGCTCAGATGCTCGCTCCTCCAGCTCCTCCTTCTCCCGCCCCAGCCGCGCGCTCTCCTGCCTAGCTGTCTCCAGCTCAGCTGCCTTGCGCTCCAGCTCCGCCTGCAGCCGGCCCACCTGGCCAGCGATTTTCTGCTCCACCTCCTCGCTCAGCCTCTCCAGCCGCCGATCCACCTCCAGCTTCTCCAGCGCCCGGATCTTGAGGCGCGCCAGGCCCTCTTCGTAAGCCACATCCGCTGGTGAGGGAGACGCGGGGGACGCAGAGGCAGGCCCAGGGCAAGAGCCAGGGCCCGGGCCCGGTGGGGGCGTGGAGCAGGCCGAGGAGGCCACTGACTTGCGGGCGAACAGCTCTCCCAGCGGGATCTCGATCTCACGCAGCGCATAGCGCGCGGCGGCGGGCATCAGGCCCGGCTCGCCCAGCTCCTCGCAGGGGAGGCTGGCGGGCACCAGGTCGCTGGGGAAGTGGGCGAGGGGTGCGTGGTGGTGATGGTGGTGCAGCAGGTGTGGCGCTGCGGACGACGGCCCAGCTGCCTGCTCCTTGCCCTGGAAGGACGTGCTCTCGAAGACCTCGCGCCGGGCGCCGGGCACCGCCAGCAGGGCGGCGGGCTCGGGCGCCAGCGGGAAGCCAGAGGCGGCCGCGGCTGCAGCGGCGGCTGCGGCGCCATCGCATATGCTGTTGGTCTTGGAGAGGATATAGAGCGTCTCGTACGTGTGGCTGTATTCCAGGTGTGCGCGCAAGGACGACAGGCTCCGGAATCGCTTGTGCTCCCCACAGCGAGGGCAACGGTACGGCAGGTCCAGCGAGGCCATGGCCCCACTGCCTCCGCGGCACCCGGGCTCCACTTCGGCCGCCCCGCCCCGCAGGTCAGCCGGGCACACTCATGGGAGGCTGCGGGCGAGCCCCCCACCTGCGGAGTCAGGAAGGCTCTGAGGGCCGGGGGTCAGGGGAAGGAGGAGGCTAGAAGAGAGGGAGTAAGTCTCAGGAGGATGGTAGCGCTGCTTCCCTCCCCACACCAGATATCCCCGCCGCAGTGAGGAAATCGACTCCCCAAGAAACACAGGCCCAGGATGGAGGGTCAAGGGAGTATGGGTGGTCTGACCCCAGAGGGGCTGGCCTGCTCTCTGGACCTGTACAAGGGGTCATAGGTGTACGTGAGTGAGAAAGAATGAGATTTCCCTTTTTGGTTTTAAGAAGCGGGGGCATTGGTTTTATTTGCAATAGTTCCAACCTCAACCCATCGCCAGTAGAATGGATAAATCGTGAATTAAGTAGTGGAGTATTACCCTGCAGTAAGAGAAGCCACCATGGGTCACGCAGTAACATGGATGGATGTATTCAGTGTTGCATGAAAGAAGCCAAACCAGAGTTGACGATGACAGAGTCAGAACAGAGTTTACTTCTGGGGGCTGTAGGAACTGGGAAGCGGCAGGCGGGAACCTTAGGTGATGCTAAAACTGTTCTATGTCTTGAGATGAGCAGTGGTTATGCAGGTACATGCCTATGGAAGCAAGCTGTTCACTTAAGGTTAGTACACTGTATGTATTTGAATGTGTGTGTGTGAGATCTAAAAAAAAAAAAACCAACAAAACTTAAAAAAATACTATTTACTTGTTGTCCAAACCACACCCATCAGACAGGTTACACTACTGGCACCACATTGCAATGATCAAGTGACACATCTGTGTACGTGTCACTGCTCCTGTCTCTACTTCTGTACAACATCCTTCCAACCCTGCCCTCCAGGGACCTAGTTCCTTTTTTCATATTTCTTTGCTGGATTGTTCTCCAGTAAGTGCCCCTGCTCTGTCCTCTGCTCCGCGGATCCCGTGTCCTCCTCAGGACACAAACCAGCTTCCTCAGCATTCACCATATTCCCCCTCCACTGCCTTCTCTATCCCATTCCTCGTTGCTGTCTTCATCCCATCTACCTACTGTTAAGCTTTAATCACCTTTTGCTGTCACTATGTCCCTCTGGGTCAGACTACTTGCTAATCAGACAATCCAGTTGTCATCAGGGTCTTTACCCACTTGGTGCTTTAGCTGCTACTCCCAATCCATCCATTTTTTTTTTTTAAGACTTAGTTTTTTATGTACACAAGAGCTGGGGTACAGGCCAGAGTTGCGGGAGGTGAGATGATTCACCAGAGTGGGGATCAGAAAAGGCAGATGGACTGAGATACACTGCTGAGGGGAGCAGCGGGCAAAGCAGGAGAGGTCTGCTGTGCCATGTGGGTCCCTCTCTGGCTGGAGATCGAACTCTTTCGCTGCTGTGCAGCGGATGCTTCACAGTGCGGCGCTCAACCCACTATGCCACCAGGGAGGCCCTTGATCCACCATTTTTATAAGCTGCCTTGAAGCTGTCCCAGTTAGGTTCTCTGACCTCCTCTTCTTGCTGCCTTCCTGAGCTTCCTGTGTCCTGAGAGAAGGACTGCCTTCACATACCCTTTTGCCTCTAGCATCTCCCAGGCACACTAGTTCATGCCCACTTTCAAAACATTGACTCTCAGCTCTACTTCTCCATCCTGACCTGCTCGAGACTTCCATTTGCTTTCTGGCATTTTCACCTCAACGAGAAAAGGAAAGACATGTGGATAAATGTTGTTTCCCTTTTTCAGTCCAGAACCTTATCTCCTCCTGGTAATAGTATCTTGTATTGATCTTGGGAAACCATCTTTCCTTCCCTATTTTCTTAGCTCTCAAGGCTTGGGTGTGGATTAGTGGTCTACCCCTGTGTCCAGGAGTAAGAATGTAACATAGCCCTAGACAGAGTCCTGGGGTAGGTATAGAACACCCAAGTCAAACCTATGCACCTTTTCTTTTTCAATCAAATTTTGACTTGCCATTTGTTTACAGTTATGAGTCTTTTCTCACTGAGTCAATGAGTCCTTTCTCCAGGCTGTCTCTGGAACACCTGGAGGAGTACAACCTCTTTAGAAGAAGGGTTCTAAGCTGATAGGGGGAGGAGAGCAGAGCTGGGAGGCGATCTTTATTTCCTTTTGGGAGGAACAACCTGAGATCCAACACAGAGAAGCAGAATTGATATGGAAAAGAGTGATTCCTCATAGACCCTGTTAGATCCTGGTCGCTTCAGTTATGTGCAATAGATTCCCTTTTTGGTTTAAGTCAAATTATAACTGAGCTGAGTGTTATTTAGAGTGTTACTTGGAATTGAGTGTTATTTGCACCAGGTAAAAACATCCTAACCCAGAATTAAAATCAGAAATGATTCCCCCAAGTAATAGATCCTAAGAATCAGCTAAACTAAGTGGGATAGTAAGATAGCTTCCACCACTCGGAAGTTAGTAACCAGGCTACACGGCAGTGAAGCAGTTGATTACGTTGTCCAGCTCCGATGCTGTTCCTACCAAGGCTGAAATTTTAAGGGGCTTATTGAAAAATATCAATATCTTGGGGTGTGCCCTTTCCCATGGCCTCAGTAGGCCTAATAAAAGATACAGAAATGGGCCCATCTGAAAGAAAAGAACAGAAAAGCTGCTTTGCCCAGAAAGGCCCTTTCTGCCTGAGGCCAGTAATCCAATATGGCTGAGAGTGAGATAATTAAGAGCCAGTTCTCCACTTCTAACTAAAGTCAGCTCAAGCAAAGACAGAGAGGTTGGAAACACAGAAGGGGAAAAACATGGGGCCTGATAGGCTCTTGACTCCTCAGGCGCTTCTGTACTCCCTCCCGCTGTGCCTTCCTGGCTCAAGGGAGGCCACTGTTGCTTCCATTATAAGCAGCCTTCCACTGGGATGCAGCTAGAGTGGGAAGAGGCAAATAAGCTCTGCCTCCCACCGAGGTTAGGGGTTGGCACTGCCCTTTGACAGAATAAGCTAACGGCAGCAGAACCAGGGGTTCCTGGATGGAAGAGCATCAAGGTCTGTTGCTAAGAGACAACCCCACCTCCTGCCCCAACACTGCCGCCAGGGACTCAATTCAGGAATTATAACTTTCAGTGAGATCTCTAGTTTGGTTAATAGCTCTGGGGATGACTGAGTTTAAATTGACTGAAAGGCTCTTAATGATGAAGGGAATTTAAAGAAACCAGGAAAACAAAAGCAAGCGATTACTGAGCTCCTGAACTTCCCCAGCCCCCAAACCGGCACCAATGGGAGGTGACCCCTCAGTGGCTCTTCTGCATGTGCCACAAAGGAAATGGGAGGTTCTCCAACACAGCAGACCAGAGCAGCGGATTGGTAGGCTAAGAAAGCTTGTCCCCCATTGGCTGAGAATGTGGACCATGCTTTGGACCACAGCTTTCCTTATGTCCCCTCTTCAACTGGAGGGTTTTTGTTCTTCCAGATCTCTAGTTTTTCTTCCACCATTGTAATCTGTCCATTAGTTAAAAGATTATAAGGGAATAGCGCTGTACCTTGCCAAACAGTCTCTCACCAAGATCTGAATTATAACTGAATATAGTAACTGGGAGAGGACTTGGAACATCTCCTTCCAAGATGTGACAAATGGGTTTTAAGTTTCATGAGGGGGGGTGGCTGCATTGTGATAAACAGGGAAAAAATTAATTCTATGAGAAGGGGGATCGATGTACATTCTGAACAGCCAAGATGGAATGTACTACATTTATTGTTTTTGCTGCTCAGTTTCAGTCCTTTTTTGTGCTTAGACCTCCAGTATTCCCAGAGTGAGCCATTCTCCCCAACTTTGGATACTGATTGTCAGGTAGGGGTGAGTTCCCAGCTCCAGGACAGGACACATACCCAGTACTGAGTGATCGCAAAAAGCCTTTGCCCATCAGTGTTAACTCATCTATGAACTACTTCACACATGACCCATGTGTCCTAATTCAGGTCAACACAGTCATTCCAGGACTCGTCCTCAGCTGGTTAAATGTGAGCCTAGATCGGCTTGTGGCCATTTCTGTTCTTTCTTTGGGTGAGAAAAAGAAAAAAACTCCTGATGACATCCCTTGAGCATCCAAATCCAGATGTACCTGAAACTTTATTTTTCTACTGTTGTTTTTAAAGATTTATTTATGCATACATGTACTGGGGTGCAGGCCAGAGCTGCAGGGAGGAGAGGAGTCACCAGAGACAGAGCAGGGAGCAGAACAGGCAGATTGACTGAAACACACTGCTGAGGGGAGCAGTGAGTGAGACAGGAGAGGTCTGCTCCATGTGGGATACCTCACTGGCTGGTGGCAGGGATAGAACTTGTGCTGCAGTGGCTGCGGTTTGCTTCAGAGTGCTGTGCTTAACCCATTGCGCCACCAGGGAGGCCCCTACCTGAAACTTTAACCCAGGACTTGTTCATTGGGTGAGTCAGTAAGTTCTTTTTGTAGCTCAGTCAGTTGCAATTCACCTGTAATAACACTCTAGACTAACAAAAAAACAGTATCCAAAAAGAAACCTTGAACTTCCCCTCACCTGTTCCCCTGTTTCCCTCAAAGGAGTCACTGACTCCTGGTCACAATGCTGGTGGCCATCTTGATTTTGCTCTCTCCGCTAACCATCAACACCTGATGACTTTTCATTCAGAATGTTTGCAACCCATCTGTTCTCTTCTCATGCTTTGTGTTCCTCTGGGCCCCCGTGTGCTCACACCTGGACTGCCAGCCCAGTCTCTCATCCCACAGCTCCTTCCATCTTTTAGAAGGAAGCACCAGCTTCCTCCCTCTACACATCACTCCTGCTCATGCTTTTTCAGTGGCTCCTTATCATCTATCAAATACGGCCAAACTCCTCAGCTTCACCTTTGGCCTCACTATACTCTTGCTACTTTGAAAGTTAAAGTGACCTGGTTGTTTCACTCGCATGACTTTGACTTAATAGGGCTGGACATATTTTCCCACATATTTGCCAGTCGTGTATAACTCTTTGTTAACTTGTCTATATACTACTTCACACATTTTTATACTGAACATCCATATTTTCTTATTGATTAGCAAAGGCTTTTTATAACATTGATCTTTTGTCATCTATAAGATTATAATTGCAAAAAAAAAAAAGATTATAATTGCAAATATTTTTCCCAAGCGTGGAGTGACTTTTACTTTTGCTTATGGTCTCTATTGATACGCTAAGGTTTGCTTCAGTAATATCTTTATGATTATGTGATTTTGCTGTCATGCTTAGGAAGCCCATCCTTAGGCCAAGATTGTATTCAACTTCTAGTAATTTGTGATTTCCTTTCTTCTAAAGCCTACACTTTTTTTTTTCCAATTAAGGGTGTTAAACAAATAACCATAATACCATAAACTGAGAAGGACCTGGTGACATACAAATACTTTAAGTTGGAAGGCCTCCCTGGTAGCAAAGGGTTGAGTGCCATGCTGTGGAGCTTCTGTAGTCACTGCAGTGCAAGTTCGATCCCCAGCCAGGGAGGAAACCCACATGGCGCAGCAGACCTCTCCTGCCTCACCCACTGCTCCCCTCAGCAGTGTATCTCAGTCCATCTGCCTGTTCTTATTGCCCTCTGTTTATGGTGAATTCTCTCACCTCCCACGCCTCTGGCCTGTACCCCAGTTCTTGTATGCATAAATAAATAAATCTTTAAAAAAATAGTTTAAGTTGAGTGGTTTCTTGTTATTACTAGATTTTTAAACCAGCAATTAGAGGTATGCATGATAAAACAAGGGTTAAGAAAAAAAACTTTTGGTTAAGAACATTTTCACATATATTCAAAAAAGAGGGAGTATGATGATGAACTATGAACTATATCATCCCAGTTCAACAATCATCAACCCACAACCAACTGCATTTCACTTATACACTGCCCCCTTGCTTCATACTTCCACTTACCCATGCCACTGGATAATTATGAGCAAATCCTAGGTATCGTATTATTTCATACCCAAGTGCCTTCCTTCATATGTATAAGACAGGGGTTTAGATTTATTTTTTTTAATAAGTAGTTAGTCGTTGTTCTAACATCACCATCCTATAAGATCCAGAAAGTAGGCTTGACAAATACATCCAAAAGATGATTCTCTGAAAAGATCAGCAGCAAAACATATAACCCACTGGCAAATCAAAAAGAAAAAAGAAAGGAAGAAAAAACAAATATGTAACACCATGAATGAGTAAAGGGACATGACCACTGACACAGATAAGACTTTTTGTAATTATTAAAATGCTACCTGGCCCACATTTTTAACATCCGGATGAACTAAATGCTTTTCTAGGAAAACACAAATGATCAAAATTGACTCAAAACTTGAGTAGACTAATAACAATGGACAAAGCTGAAAGAGTTGGCAAGATGACCATGGATATTATAATAGAATTCAGTTCACACACAAAACTGTTCAGGAAGAAGATTATTCTGGAATGTATGTTTGCCTGGTGCTCAGGTTCCTGTGCCTGCCTGTTCATTTCAGCTAAGTGCTCATCCCTCATGTCCCTGCTGGGGGTATCTTTCACAGCCTCAGAAATAGCCAGCCTTCTCCATGCCCACCCCATGCTCTTTCAAAGCACCTTTTGCTTGCACAGCACCCTGCTAGCAAGGCTCTGAGAGAAGGCAGAGAAGGGGCAAGTCTAGAGTGCAGGCCTATGTGTGGTTAAGAAAGAAGGAAGTTTCTGGGGGGCCTCCCTGGAGGCGCAATGGGTTACGCAACACACTACAAAACAAACCACAGCCACTGCTGCAAGAGTTCGAAATCCCTGCCGCTGGCCAGGAGCTGACCCACATGGCGCAGTAGACTTCTCCCGTCTCACCCACTGTTCCCCTCAGCAGTGTATTTCAGTGGATCTGCCTGTTCTGCTCCCCACTCTGTCTCTGGTAGATCTTCTCCCCCCCTGCACCTCTGACCTGTACCCCAGTGCTTATATGCATAAATAAATAATTTTTTTTAAAAAGAGGTTTCTGGGGTCCAGGTGGCTCTTCACCTGCCACCGGCTGGCCCCATGGTTTTCCTCCATTGCTGGAGCTGAGGAATGACTATGACTCATTCTTAGGGAGAGTCTTGTCTAGATGTACACTCTTCTTCATTGTGGACATGGAGCTTGCTGAATGCAGGTGACAGAGTTGGGTGTAGGGAGAGGGGTGAAGAGGAAAAAGAAATATAGAAGTGTAACCTATTCAAGTTCCATCACGACCCTATACCATCAGCACCACGACAGAACATTAGGAGATTTTCCTTTGTTCTTCTTCCTGCTCACCATCCCAGGACCTGTTATGCCCCTTCCTCCATCTGAAATACCTATTGCAAGGCTGCTTTCTTTTAAGTCCAGATCAAGGTTTTGTTTGGACCCCATGCTGGATACCAATCAGAGGTATCTTTTTAAAAAAGGCTTTCAAAAGGTATGTGAGTTTCATCTCTTCAAATAAGACCAAGCACCTCAAGATGTGTGTTGTCTCTGGCTTCTGTCTGTCTCATTTTCACATGTTCACTCTGCCAGAAACACAGATACCTTGCATTTTAATGACCCCTGGTAATTCCTGTAATGGCCGTTATTGCTTTTATCTGCTCATCACAGCTCATCTTTTCTTTGTGAGCTGCCCTTCCCCACTCCCTGTGGTTCTGTCAGGGCTGCCAATCCTTGTAGGATGGACACATACCCCAGGCTTGGCCCACTATGGTACCCCCATCTTCTTGGCTACAGGGATGGGCACCTTCTTCAAGGTGAGTCACCAGGCTGTCATTGGGAACTTACATGAAAGATAAGGTGCCCTCTTGTCTCTTGAGACCACATACAAAGATAAGGAAACTTGTCTCTGTCTTACATAACATCAACCTACAAGGAAAAAGTTCATGCATGTAGAGAAAAAAATTGTGGCAAACTCTCCAATTGGCCCAATAGCTGGAGACACAATGCTCAGTACATTTTTGAGACCCTGGTCAGAGTTATGGTCAAGAACCACTCATCCTCCTTCTTTCCAATATATGAATTGGTTTTATAGTCTCTTTTTTTTTCCCTGAAAATAGTTTGGGTTGGGTTTCTGTCATTTGTGATAAAAAATTCTAATTAATATTTTTCCAAATCTATATTTCTAGCCTAGAAATCTCTCCTAACATGAATTTATTTAGCACACATTTACTGCTCTGTGTCATAAACTAGACCAAGTGCTGTACTAGGAAAGCTGAGGACTTTCAAACAAGAGCCAAGCCTTGTCTTCAAGCAGCTTGTGATCTCCTGGGCCAGACGGAAGTTTTGGATGATAGAGCCAGGAGATAAACGCTATGCAAGAAGCTGTCATGAGTTTCTACACTTAACATAGCTTGAGGAATGGGGCGGTTGGGGAATTCCCACAGGTGGTGCTTCTAGCAAAGTAAAGTTGTCAGGTGAGCAAGGAGAACTATGAGATTGGGGAGGGAAGGAAAGACATTATAAATAACAAAAACAGTGAGTACAAAAGCAAGGAAGTGAGGAAGAATACGCCTCCTTTAAAGAACAAAACTGTCATTTCTATAAGGGAGTGGCATTGTCTCAAACACGACTATCTCGCCAGTCTTTACAACAGTGGCTGGCATGGTGAGGATGTGCAAAGTGCTTATGGAATGAACGAATGAATGAATGGTAAGGACTTAACCAGATATACAGTTTGAAAAATGGATTACAGAGGGCCAAGACAAGGAAGAAGGCAGTTGAAGCAATGCAAGTGGAAACTGTTAGCCAAGGTAGAAGGAATGTGAATAGGGAGAAGGATGGATATGGAAGCAATTAAGATAGGAGTGTGAAGAAAGTTTGGTGACAGAATGACTGTGACAGACACAAAGGGGAGGAGTCAAGGATCAGGCTTAGGTTTGGGTTTTGAGCATCTAGTAAGATGGGATGGGTTTCAGTAAGGAGGGAAAATGAAGGAGGGCAGGTTTGGAGAGATATAACAAGCTTGGATGTAGATTCCATGAGTTTGAAAAAAGTAGAGATATTCTGTATGTGATTTACAATACAGAGCTGGAAATACAATTTTGGCAACTTAAGCATGGAAAAAGCAGGACCAAGAAGAAGGTGGAGAGAAAGGAGTACAGGGGGAAAGGTGGACCCTCAGAGAGGCAGAGGAGGGAAGAGAACCAAAATGTCCTCACAATAAGCAGCAGAAATGGGATTTCTGGCAGGAAACCTTGGGAAGACAGTCTATCAAAGAAAAGAGGGAACAGCAATAATGTTGACAGCTCAAGCCAGAGCAGAGGTGAAGAGTCCACTAGTGACTTAGAGAGGGCCACTTTGATGCGCCAAGCTGATGAGAGAGGGTGAGGTAAGGATGTGAGTAGAACAGTGAATAGACACAAGAAGCTCAAATACTAAGGGCCAGAGGAAGCGTGGAAAAATCCAGAAGCAATGGCGATAGTTCATGGGTTTATGGTGGTGGGAGAACTGCAGGGATTACACCTAAGAGGAAACAACAAATGACTCTGTACAGAAATACAAGGAAAAGGAAAAGAATCCAGAAGCAAATTTTAATGAGACCAGATCTCATTTACTTGCGTCTTACAGAAAACCAATTTTTAATCTATACCATCACTTTTGCTAGTCTGAGGCTTAGATAACTCAATGCTTTAGACCTTAAACTTATAGCAATTCTATTTTTTTAAAAGTATTTCTTAGGAGCAGCTAATAGACAGGGAGAGGATAAAATGGACAATATTTCAATGTAGGTAGCTCAGAGCTCACAATACCACAACACTCCCTTTTAAACTTGCTTCTTTCTCATGCGTCCCATCTTGTCTAACATCATCATTATCTACTCAGTCCTGGAGGGAACTCCCAAGGCAGCTCTGAGTTCTCACCAATCATAGGTTATGTCAACACCACCTTCTGAATACCTGACTCTATTTCTTGCTTTTCCTAAACCCCTGCCCTGGACCTATTATCTTCTTCCGTCTGGATCACTGGTACTATTTCTAACTGGAGTCTAACTCCAGCTTTTAGTTCTCCCATTTTCTGCAAATAAAGATCCAATCATGTTACTCTCCTAGAAGAATCCTCTCAAGGCAGGCCATCTTCTGAGAGGTAAAGTCCACCCTGATTTTTCTGCTCCCAAGGCTGGCTGGAATCTGACCGCCACTCAACTCTGTCACCCTAGCTTTTGCCTCTGTGGCCCATGTGCATCCTCACCGAGCTCCACTGACTTTAGCTGCATTGTACCACATACTGCTCTAGTCTCAAGCCTTGGCTCATGCTGGTCCCTCTCCCAGGAACCCCTTTTGCAATCACTGAGCAATCAGGGAGCAAATGCTACCCTTTCTAGGAAGCCTTTTTTGACCCCCTGCTCCAGCTCAAGTCACATCACAACATGAGTCACTTCCTATCAGTTTCACCAGTGGTAACAGGTAGCATATGCTAGATGGTCATGGATCTGTTTGCACATCAAATCATGCAACGGAGAACAGGGACGATGCCACTGATTCATCCTTATACCTTCCTCACACACAGTAGCCATCAGTATATTCTTAGAGGAATCGACTGAGTAATGGATTTATTTCAAGTTATCAAAGTGACTTCCATCACTTATCATCATAGAAATGGGTGAACCTGATGACAATTAAATCAATCCAGGAATCATCACAAAGAACAAATACTTCTTGGGCTCTGCTAGTTACCCTCTGGGTGGTAAGAACTTGCTGTGTCTTCTCAACACTGTAGCAGTAGCTGAGCTCCAAGCCTTAGGACTTGTCTGTTCCATTCTATTTACCCACCCAACAAAAAGATATCAAACACAAAGCACACGCCAGACACTGGGGACAAAAAGATGAATAAAACAGTAGTGCCCTCAAGGTGCTTCAAAACAGTGAGCATACCTACTATTTACTGTGGCCAAACACCTTGATTTCTCAACACAGCGATGCCAAGTAGGTGGTTTTGTTTCTATTTAAGTTGAGGCTCTGAGTAAGGAATCATTTGCCCAAGACCCATAAGTAACTATAAAGAACAATGACCTTGGTGGCCCCCAGTGAGTATGTCTCCAGTACTCTTGCCCTTAGGTGGTCCCCTTCCACACTGACTTAGAACTTGGCCATGCGAATTGCAAAAGCAAACTAGGCATCCCTAAATCTAGAAATACTCGTTAGATATCACCCAACCCCCTCTGTCTACCTCTCTGTCTCTTTCTCTGATAAATTCAGATCAGGCAAAATTGAGAAGTTAGCAGAGTTTGGATTTTGATGGTCATTCCTCCTACCCCCAACTCCCCACCTGGTATTTCCTCTCCCTCCTACTTGGCTTTTTGGGACCAAGATCTCTTTCTCCATTTTTCCATATAAATCCACATGCAGGAGAGAAGTGGAGAAAGTGGAAATTACAGAAAAGGGGGTTAGGGGAGATTTGGCTATTAATAGGTGGTTTTACAGGTCAAAGAAATAAAACTCAAACTCAGTGCCTTCGGGAGACATCTGCCAGCAGATGGAGGAGGTATTCTAAGGGTGGGGAGGCAACAGGAGGTGTCCCTTAGAAAGAGAAATGAAGGAATGCCCCCTAAATCTTTAAATCTCCCTGTATCCCCCAAGAGGGCAAGAGCTCTGGGTCTCCACACCTGGGGCCATAGCCTGAACACATGAGCTGGCCAGAGTGTCACTCCAGCCTGGAGAAGGCCACAGGGGTCAGTGCAGTCGTCCTCTGCTTCCAGGCAGCCCTGACATGGCCTGTTCTGCTCTAAGCTCCCCCCTCACTCTGGCTCCTGCAAATGTGCACACACCTCCCAAGGTCACACGCATATGACTCCAGCACCTGGATCCTACACCCAGAAAACCATCTGGACCCCTCACTGCAGACACCCGAAGGAGAGAGCAGGCCCCACTCCTCCTCACAGGCAGGCTATGGGAAGTGCACACAGGCACCCTGTCACACACTCATATGCAAAGCAATGCAGTGGGGTGCACACATCCAGATCATTGTGGGCACAGGCACCAGCTGAGGTTCTGGGACATGAGGAGACAGAAACATGGGTGTACACACATGCACACCTCCAGACTATCACACGTGCACACCAGCATGCACAGGGTCCCCCAAACCCTCCCATCCTCAGACATTAGCGCAGGTGCCCAGCCAGGCCTCAACATCAGGCCCCTCCCCCACTTCCTTTCAGAAGCAGGTGGAAAGGGTTGGGGTTTGAGGGCGCTTCTCCTCCTCCCCCCCTCTGGCCCTAGCTCTCCCAGGCCAAGCGTCCCAGTGGGGTCTGGGGTTCGTCCCCGCCCCCCAACCTGGCTCCGAGAGCACTAGCGAGGGGGGGATGGGAAGTCAGATCTCAAATTGTTCTGATTTTAATTCCTTAAATTAACCCGTTCCTCGCCTCTGGCCTGGCCTGCCCAGAATCCCTCCCTGGCAGCCTCTCGGGCCTCCAGGAGGCTGAGGTAGAAGGAAGAGGCGGAGGAGGCAGCGGCTGGGTTCCTCCCTGCCTTCTCTCCTGAAGCGGTCCTGCAGCGCCCCGCGACTCTCCCTTACCTTCTCCAGCCCGCGGCGAAGCCAGGCCCCCGCGGCCCTCGATTCGGGGTGCAGAGACAGCCCCCGCGTGCCCGGTTTAGAGGCAGGGCCGCCTCGGGGCCTCGGATCTCGTTCCCCCTGCAACCCCGGGTGGCCGCCGCGGCTTGCGCCCCCGCCTCCCTCTCGGGGCGGGGGCGGCCGAGCCTCCCAGCTAGTCGCAGCGGGAGGGGCACACCAACCGGGTGGGGGAAGGATGGAGGAGGAGGCGGGAGGAGGGGGCGCGCGGCTGCAGGAAAGGAAGGGAAGGCGGAGGGAGGGCAGCGAGGGGGTGGGGCGGAGCCGGCCCCTCCTCCGGGGCGGGCTTTACTGTGAGCTGGGGAGCGGCAGATGCCGCCTGAAGCGGCTGCGCCGGGACCCCACGTTTTCCGCGGAAGGTGGCTTCAAGGGGGGAGGGGTCCGCGAAGCCGCTCGGAGTGTGCGGGGACTGCTAGGGCTGCAGGCTGCGCTGCTTCTGGGTCCCATCTTCCCGGCTCTCGGCACCGCCCTGTGTCCCCGGCACCTCTAAGTGTGGTCTTTGCGGCTCACCTGTAATCCGAGCCTCTTCTTCCTAACCCTACCGGTTTGGGCCTGCTCCTTCTCATCCTGGGGTGGGCGGTTCTGTGGGTCTGGAGGAAGGCGGGGGCGCTGCACTAATTCCTAGGATGAGCGCCATGGTCCCTAAACGGACACATCGCCGGGCTGTTTGGGTTGTGCAGTAAGCGTCCTGGCTACAGCTGCTTGGGCCAGTCCCCTCTGGGCATACCTAGGGGTCCTACGGAGTTGGGAGTGGCTGCGGCCAGCCCAAGATCTTACAGGTCCCAGGAGCCAGTCTTGCTATTGAAGGTGCCATCTATCAGTGTTTTAGTCATAAATCCCATCCCAGATCTACAGGAAGACAAGAGATAAGTGACCTCCATAGCCCTTGTACCGTCTCACCCACCCCTACCTTGAACTTGGTCAGAGGAAAGCCTGGTTTCCTGGAAGGAGCACACAGCCCCTTGGATGAAGGCCTATCAGGCTGTTCTGTTAAGGCAGTAACAATCCGGTGGTTCTAGGCATGGGGAGGCCCCCAGGGTTCCAGGGAGCCTGAGAAATCAGACAGGGTTTTGGGATTGCCAAGACAAGGGCTGAGGTGGGTCTTTAACGAGGCTAAGTGGAGCTAGCATTTCAGGCTCCGTGTGGTGCTTGGGCCAAGGTACAGAGATGGACTTGGGTGGGGTTGAGCACCTAGGCCATGGCTGCAGTCCAGCTGCAGCAGAACGAAAGTTTAGATTAACCCCAGGGTGCTCCACTAAACATGACTGATGGGGACTCTCCTTGACCGCATCCCACTGCTGAGGATGAGGCATTGGCCACTCAGTATTAGGAAGGATAATTTGTAGACTTGCCAGATGGCTTTTGAGGAGAAGCAAATGAAATAAAAACTGAGGCTGAACAGTGGTCTGTCACTCAAACTCTCCCCTCTCCACACTCTCTCTTCTTCCCCCTAGCTCCTGAATTTTTTTCCTCTTCAAGAAAGTCTTCTTAAATAGAGCTAATGAGAAATCAGTTCTCAAGCCCTCCCTGGTGGTGCAGTGGGTTAAGGAACACACTATGAAGCAAATCACAGCCACTGCAGTACAAGTTTAAGTTCAATCCCTGCTGCTGGCTGGGGAGGTGACCCACATGGCGCAGCAGACCTCTCCTGCCTCGCCTGCTGCTTCCCTCAGCAGTGTATTTCATAGATCTGCCTGTTCTGTTCCCTACTCTGGTGGATTCTCTCACCCCCCCACACCTCTGGCCTATACCCCAGTGCTTGTATGCATAAATAAATAAATCTTAAAAAAAAAAGAAATCAGTTCTCCTAAAATCTAAGGGATAATAGCTCCATTAACTGCAAGCATCATACCCATAATTTTTATGCATACCAAGTAGGTATTCTTATTACCCCTCTTTAGATTGGGGATACTAATAGTATAGGGAAACTAAAGTTCAGAACTCAGTGAATGGCACAGCCAAGATTTGAACTCAAGTTGCCAAACTCCAAAGTCTGTGCTTAAACAGAGTGCCCTCCTGTCACTTCTTTGCTATATTAAGCTTACTGAGCCTTCTCCTGCCAAAATGCAGATTCCCTAAAAGCACCACTTAAGCAGAGAGCCAAAAATATCCATATGTTTTCTTGGTTCTACCTTTTTTGTAGTGAAGTTTGTCTTCACTCAGTGCTTATTTTGAATACTCAAAAATAATTTGGAGCATGTTTGTGTAGATCTATGTGTGCATGTGTGTATACAGGCATGTGAATGTAAGCATATATCTATGTACATGCATACATTGTAAGAGCGTGAGCATACATGTGTATGTGTGTGGGTACACGCGAAGTGTGAGACCATGTATGTGTGTGTGGGTTGTTTGCACATGTGCATGTGTGTGTGTGCGCGCCTGTGCGCATGTGTGCTTCTGCTACATTTCACAGACAACCGTCCCTGCTTAGTTGTTATGGGAACCACAGTTCTAAAAATGTTTACACTGAATCCTACTTCATTTGGGCCAGAGAAACAAAAAGAGTTGAGTGACAAACACATCTGGGGCCACATCTGAGGCAGAGAATCATGGAGTCCATATGAATTGGACATGTACAGACCAGCCAGATATGCAGTCCCCTTCATGGAAGCCTTTGGTTTGGGTCAAGGCTTCAGTCCTGCTTCTTTTGATCTGTCTCTCCTTATCCCTCCTCCTCCCTCCTCTTTTTCCCAGTTTCATGTTCTTCATCTACCTTCCTTCCTTACTCTTTTACCCTTCTCTTTTTCTTTCTCCCTTTGAGCCTTTTTTGGTTTGCCAACTAACACAATAATTAAGCACTTAATATTTGGGACAGTAGACTCGGTGGTTTATTTGTATTTCTTTTGGTGCAGTGTATTTCTTATAGAAAGGTGGAAAGTGTGACCAGCTTGGGATAAAACACCATGAATAATGTTTTAGGGAAATTATATCGGTACTGCTGTGCAATATGGAATGAAGTGATAAAGGAATGGAAGCAAAGAGACCACAGGAAGTGATTTGGCTTAGTGCAGTCTTGTCTCAAATAAGGCACAGGGTTTGGGACAGGAAGTAACAGACATTCTGGGTTGTTTTGTCAAACTCTCCCCCATATCTTGCTTTGTAAAGATTTGTATTATTCGTCTCTGTCTCTCCTGCATAAGAATCAGGATTTCAGTGGGTCTTTGTAACAGATGTGTGTGTTAAAGTACCTTGGAAAGAAAAACTACTGGGAAGCACTGGCCCAGCATATGATAAGTATTCAATAATACTTATATAAAGAATGAATGTGTGGACATGCACTGGTCTTGGAACTGGTAAGCCCACATTCAAGACCTATTTCAGTTTCTCATCACTTGTGTGTCCTTAAGGAAACCCTTGGGTCTCAGTTTCCTCCTCTATAAGGACATCCTTATAAGCTCTTTCTAACTATATGTTATTATGTGATTCTATGGGTGTGTGAGCTGTGGAGGGGATGCTGAGGTGCTGGCAATAGGCACAGAGAAGGTAAATGTGGGAAATATTTTAATAAAGGGATTAACTTTTCTATCTATGTTGTTGAATAGATAACCCAAAGGCCCTCCTGCTGCAGAAAGTGTGGCTGTTTTATAAAATATAAGAGACATCTGAAACGCTTAACTGAACCTGCAAGAGAGTAAAAATGTCTACGCACACCTAAATAAGAATGCAAGCATGAACCCCTATGTTTATAGCAGCACTCTTTACAATAGGTAAGACCTGGAAACAACCTAAATGCCCAAAAACAGATGAGTGGATTGGGAAGCTGTGGTAC
>JAGFMF010011626.1:3349866-3365431 GCA_019455555.1 Galemys pyrenaicus
GAGGTGATGGTGCACTGGTGAGATGGTGATGTGGAATACATGGGGATTACAATTAATGGCAAGTATATGTAAATTTTAAAATATTTTAATAAAAAAAAAGAAAAAAAAAAGAATGCAAGCATGAAATGTGCTGTGTGTAACTTCCAGGGACATGGGAAGGAGGGCATACTGCTTTTCTGTCCTGACCTGGGCCTTGGTTAGAATAAGGGGAGTGGCCTCTAAGAATTTAAAAGAATTACAGTCTGAATTCATAGCACCTGCATGGTACAGGAACACTGAGCCAAGAAATTAACATAAAAATTGATCTCTATTAGTTGATGCTCTTGGAATGCCTGGCAAACACACACAAAACTGCTCAGGAGAAACATACCTCAAACACAGTATGTCACTGCCCAGGTAAACACCCACTGAAGATGGGCTCACAAGCCAAACATTACAATACAGAAGAAACAATGAACCATGACTGAGCATATATAAGACCCTGAAGAACTTCAATACCCAACAGATCTGTGTGACAGTCTGCATATGGAGGAAGGAGAGGTCAAGGTGAATCCTATAGGAGAATTGTAGTTGTTTAGGTGAGTCTATGTAACCAAAAATTGATGGTTGCCATTGACAGAAAGTGGCTATATGGAAGGATGATTTTACTTCAGCAGATTGTGTTTGAAATTTTGGTGAAACCCCCTTTTGGGGATGCTTAATTGTCATAATTAGGAGGCTATAACTGGGGTAGAGAACAGAGCAGACAGACTTAGAAGTCATCTGTGTTATCAGTGATAGCTGAAGGCCTGGGAATGAATGCTGAAATAGGGAAGGAGAGGGCTCAGAACCAAGTCTAGGAGATCACCCATATTTTGAGGACCAGATGAAAAAAGGAGCAAGCAAGGGAAATGAGTTCTTTATTAGTTCCCAATTCTGTTTGACTCCTGGGTTTGTTTGTGTTGATTTTCTGATTTGATTTTAATTCCTTCCATCTCATGGTCTAATGTGCTCTTTTCTCACTCCCTTGGTAAAGTAATGGAGTAAATGGAGTAGTTTCCCTTAGGAATAACAAGAGGACTCTCTATCTGGAAGTTCTAGAACCAGGCAGAGCTTTGGGACTGGTACTACTACTTCTCTGGGGTTCAATGTGCTCATCAGTGATATAAGACCCAGGCGGGTAGGACAAGAAAGGGTACAATAGAGCTTATAGCACTTAGTGGATTGTAACTGAAAGGAGCGGGGATGAGTGGATTATAGTAAGCCACTTCACCCCCACAGCATGTGTACCTCCTTCCTTTTTTCCAGTTGTGCAGCTTGGGATTAGTTGCTGGAAATTTAAACCTTTGTGCTCTTTCTTACCTTACTCTGTATGGAAAATGCCTATGCCTGTAAATGAAAGGTGTGGTAACGTAAACAGTAAGATAGTGAAAGTTTTATCACATTGCATACAAATGATGGGCAGGCCTAGGTCAGCAAGGAGATTCAGTCACCTTAGTTGCTCTTCCCTCTAAGGATCTTCTCTAGGGAGCAGTGGTCCACTGACTGTTCTGCCAGGGGTTGGCCAAAGCTCCTTTTCTCTAGCTCTCCTTCTAGAGGAACACTTTAAATGTTTATACCTATACTTGAAAGGTGTGGTCATTTAAATAGTAAGATAATGAGGTCATCATCTTATGTCTCCATACATCCACAGCTTACCTAATACAAGACCTGAGAGTCCATCATTTGAGCCTCTTGATAGGGTTAAATATTGCCCTCTGCAGGCTACTCTTTAACTCTCCAAGAAATAATAGTAACTCCTTTACTACAAATCAGTTTATCAGACACAAGATATTCACCCATGTAAAAACACTTAACACCTGGGGAGAGAAATGGGTAGAAATCTCTGACTTGGTAATTTTGTCTCTGATCAAATGGATTGTGGAGCTGGAGTATGAGCACATCTAAGAATGGATGAGACCCAGACTATCAGAAGCTGGGTTGATTTGACGGTGTAGGACTGAATGGCTCTCTTAATTCAAGAATAAATAGCTCAGCTTTTAAGAGAAAAGAACAAGTCTCCTAGACAGACACTTTCCTATTTTTGGCAGAAAGGAGTAGTTGGGGAGGAAAGATGAGGTGCATAACAGGCTCATAATGCTCCTAAGTCTGCCCATGGAGCCAGAAAGAGTGTCAAAATTTCCAGGTTGGGAATTCAGGGAGAAAAGGGGGGAACAAGTTTCATTTAGTCCCATCAAGTCTTACCTTCCCCATCATAGGATCATGTTTTACTTACTATCCTTCTAGCTTCACCCAAACCATGAAGGTTTCACCTGGAAGGAGCGCTAGGGAACAGGGGCTGTGGCAGGCACAGGACAGGGCAATCGGTGGGCCCCGGTCCATGGAAAAGATCCTTTGAGGGGAGAACAACTAAAGCAACTGTGAGTCTCTGGCAAACACCCTCTCCTAGCTGGGCTTGGCTCTGCCCATCAATGGTCTGACTGAGTGCTGAGTCCCTTGTGACCCTCACCGTGTGTTCTGCAGACACATGCATAGACTCTGGCTAGTGTGACACCCAACACTCTGGGTGTTCACAAACAGCACTGAAATACTACAGTCTTCTGCTAGTACCACTGAATGGGGCTCCCTCTAGCTGTGGAATCTCTCTTACTTCTGGTAGAAAACTTTCCCCAACCAGTCTTTAAGCTGATGTGCCTCCATTCTGGGGTTGGAGGGGATAAAGCAATGGCTTTGGGGCCAGACAGATCTGTTTGACCCTGTCCATTCCTAGCTAGATAACCCAGAATGTGACCTACACTGCTTCCTTATCTTTGAGTTGAAGTGTATGCCTACTGCACTCAGGATTGTGAGGATTCAGAAGGATAACATACACATAACGTTTAACCTTAAACTTCTCAACCACTCTCAAGTTTCAAAAATATCTTGAGCCCTTTGGTCAGTTGTGATTAAATTTATCCATCAATTCAGTACATATTTATTGAACGCCTATTATGTGCCACAATGCCTGACAGGTATGCAATGACTACATGAGTATGGATATCTCCTTCTCTTCTGGTGCAAATTCTAGGGGAGTGGCCAGGGGGAGGGCTCAGGAGCTCGGATGGTAGATTCAATAAGCTTTTAGCACAACAATTTTAATTGCAAAAATAAACAGTTTTGTCAACTGCTTGAAAGTAGCGTCTGCTTTACAAAAAAAAAAATTAACAACAACTAAAAGGAAATAACCCCAAAGCAAAACGTTACATCCATGGCTGCTGGAAACGACATTGCTGTACAAAGTCCCGCACGAGACCGGCTCGGCGCTACCCCAGCCTGTCTCTGGGGGATCGAGGGGAAGGCGTGGGGCATGCGCCAATTACAAAAGACTTTCTTGAGTCCCAAGGAAGTACCTATTCTGTGAATAACCAGAGAGGACTTCCCCCAAAGCTTGGCTGAGGTGGGGCGACAGCGCCCGGACGGCGGGAGCTGTCCGCGGAGCTGGTGCTGAACGGAGCGTGTGCTGCGGGCGCTTCAAGGGAACTGGAAGCAGGTTACCACAGGTCAGTCCCGGGAGTGCCGGAAGCAGGACCAGAAGTGAGAAAAGGAGCAGAAAGAAAAGCGGGCCAAGTCTTTTGTTGTGCGCCGGGCGGCGGCGCCGCGATCTACAAATCCACCACTCTCTCACAGGGCGGCGAAAGAAAGGCCCAACGAATAAAAACCCAGGCCCTTGAGCCGCTCTTCGGCGCGCGCCTTCTGCTTGAGGTGCACCTTGCTGTGCCGTTTCTTCTCATCACTGCGCGCAAAGCGGCGGCCACATACGTCGCAGGCAAAGGGTTTTTCTCCCGTGTGGGTGCGTACGTGTGTGGTAAGGTGGTCGCTGCGGCTAAAGTTGCGGAGGCAGATACGGCACTGGAAGGGCTTGTGACCTGTGTGGATGCGCAAGTGGCGGTTGAGCTCGTCGGAGCGCGCAAAGCTGCGCACACAGCTCTCCACCGGGCAGGCAAAGGCCTTGGCGTGCGGCCGTGGGCAAAAGCAGCGCGCGCTGCACTTGCCACCCCGGCGCCCCTTGCGCCGAGCTTTGGCCGGAGGGAATGGAGTTGGCGGCGGTGGCTCCGAAGGCTCGGGCACACCACTCGTCCCTGGGATGTCCGCTACCAGAGGTTCGGGGAAGTCCGCTGTCGCGCTGTGGAGACCCAACGGAGAAAGCGGAGGCTGCGTACCCGGCAGAAACTCTCCACTGTCGCCGCTACTCCCTCCCTCCCCACTAGGAGGGGTCAAGAGCCCTGGAAGGCCTTCGGCCCCCTCCCCTAAGTCACCCGGGGCCAGTAGGAAAGCGTCGAAGGACCCCGTGGGGTAGAGTCTGTTAGTCGGGCCCGCCGGCAGCTCTGCCGGGCAGCTGATGGACAGTAGGTCTTCGATCTTGGCCCCCAAAGGAGGGAAACGGGTCTCCGGGGCGGTCTGGTAGCTCCCCTGTGCCCCAGAGCTCCCTGGGGCCCCAGTTGAAAGCAGCTCCCAGGGAGCATAGGGACCTTTGAAGGTGGAGGCAGCGTCCAGCGCAGGGGAGACTGGAGGAGCCCGGAGGCCAGGCTTGACGTCGGGCGGGGAGAGCTGCGGCTCATACAGGCACTGAGACGGAGCGCCCTCTGAGGGTGAGGCCTCCCAGAACGCCTCTGGGAAAGCGGCTGCGCCCAGATCCGGGGAGTAAAGATCCGGCGGCCCCGGTAGCAAGGTGTCGGAAGCTGCGGGGAAAGAGGCGTCCAGCGGAGACCGGGATGCTGACGCTTCAGGGCCAGGGAAAGGTGCCAGGCCTAGGATGCCCGACATGAGGTTGAAGAGTGCCTCCGGGTCGTGCGGGTGTTCGGGTACTGCCTGGATGAAGAAGCTACCGCTGTAGCTGAGGCCGGGAGGGGGCGTGGGCGCAGGCCCCTCCAGGAAGCAGGAGTCGACCAAGTCCCCCCCGGCGCCGCAGCTGCTCAAAGCCCAGCTCAAGAAGTCGCCTGCTGAGGGGGGGAGCAGGAATCAGCTGCGAGCACAATAAAGGGCACGCCTCGGAGTTCCACCCCCTGCCCACGAAGCCCTTGGTGTTCACTGACAAAAAATGCCTTTTGCACATTCTGATCTAGCCAGAGCCGGCAAACGCCCCGAGACGCACACATGAGCATGCACACGAAAAACACACGTGCAGGCAAAGGATGCCTTGACACACGCAAAGGTTCCTGCGGAGGCGGCGGCCCTGTGGGGGTGGGAATGGGGTGCGCACTACAGGACCCCCAAGAGCCTCTTACGGTCCCTACCCCACAGTTCCAGTTCCTGCCGGTTCTCAGGCATCGTGTGCCCCCGCGCTGCGCCGCCGTCTGAGCACCCCTGACCGCGCTCCTTACCTCCGGGATAGCCGGCGGCCGCAGGAGCGTCCCTGGCGGGCAGCCGAGGCAGTTCTGCGCTGGGTTCGGCGCAACAGCCCTCGGTGGACTTTACCAGAAGTGCGTCGGGGTTGGAAAACTCGCTAAGGTGGAGCATGGCGCGGCCGCGTCTGCGGGGCTCTGGGGGCCTCGCCCGCTAGGCTTGGGGGCGCGCGGGAGGTGGGGAGGCCAGCAGTCGAGACGCCCCGCGCCTCACACACCCAGGTGCTCGGGCTCCTGGCTCCCGGCGCTCACCTTTGGAAAAGAGGTGGGGGCCAGGGTTCCCCTTTTCGCCGGGACTAGCCTCGGGCAACCGCACCAAGCCTCTTCAACGCGCAGCCGGGCTCCCCCAACCCGCGGCCCCCCCACTTATATAGCAGCGGCGGCGCTGGCTCAGGGCTTCCGACTCCCCGGGCCACTGCCATTTCGGGAGGCCCCGGCCCTGCCGCCGTGACGTAAATGCCCAAACATGGACACAGGATGTGTGCCGGGGACTCCCGAAAAGGAAAGCTCGGGTTGTGACGTCGTCTTAGCCGCCGCCGCTGCTGCCACCGGGCCCGCGCCACGGCGTGCGCGCACGCTCTCCGAGCGTGCAGCCCCTTGCGCGCTGGGGCCGCTGGTGCGCCGGACGAGAGCGCTACGCCTCGTGGAACAAGCGTCCGGTACGTGCGCTTCTCACCGAGTCGGAGGCCCAAGGACTAAGAGGAAACGTGCGCATGACTTTGGGATTCCACCGTTTGTGGTTGGAATCTGCTCTCTGCCATTTACTGTGTCCTCTAGTATCCTCGAACATCAGTTTTCCCACCTGTGAAATGGAGCTATATCTCTCTACTTAATAAATTGACTATAAAGAGTAACTGGGCTAGGGCCCATGAAGTTCTAGCCTCACGGGTACTCAGTAAACCATAAAAAATGATTGCCATTATTATTATTATTCTTTGCTGTATTCTTTTTTCGTTTTCATAAGTTTTTGTTGTTTGTTCTAGGTAAAAGAGCTATTATTTAAATTAAAAAGGATCATACCCTTGCTAATGGAGAGAAAGAAAAGTCAGAATTGAAGGGTATATTCTACATTATAAAGGTTCTCTTTTCTTCATCCACCTAGCTCCTGAGATAACCACATTTAAGTTTCTTGTGTACTCTTTCAAAAGTACATACGCATATGCATATGCAAGTATGGCATTGTTCTGTAATACAGTTCTGTGGGGGTTTTCCTAACTGGTAGGTTGCTTCTTGAAAGGACATAAAAGAGCTTAGCTTGGTCATTCTTTTCTAAGGCTGTAGGGTATTCCACTAAAAAAGGAGGGTATTCCACTAAAAAAGGAGGGCAATTTCCCTATCCATGAGCATAGGAATTTTTCAACCTTTTGCTTTCACCAAGTCTATTGTAGCCAGTGTCCTTGACAATATAACTGTGAATGTGTATGTGGGATCAATTCCATTGAATGTAATTCTGAGTCAAAGGTATGTGCAATTTTAATAGACAACGTGCAATTTGTCCTCCAGACGCGTGGTACCAATTTCCCTCACCCACAGGTAGGAGCTATTTCTCTATCCTCCCTCCCCTTTATATAAGTTACTTTTATACAAGGGATTTATTCCTCCCTGAAATACACAGATAATCTGCAGAAAAAATTTCCCTTCAGTACCTGGAATAATTAGGTTTTTCCTGGAAAACTGAAACAAACCAATAAACCCTTCCCTAACCTTAAGAAGGCTGTGGATTTTTGCTGCAGAAGGTGGAAGTCAGTGTTAGCAAAGAAACATGCTTCTTTCCTGATGTCATCTCTTTTGCTGTGATTTTCCCTCCTTTCTCATACTCTTAATATTTTTTTGATGTGTTAATAGGTCAATTCCTTTCTGCAGCTAAATTTGGGGATTAAATAAATACATGGAATAGCATGTTTTTCTTTACAAAAACATCAGTTCCAGGGACTCTGGGTGCTGGGAGGTAGGGAGAGCAGGACTGGGACTTCCTCTGCTCTACTTTTCTGGAGATAGAAGTAAAACCACTCAGGAGTGATGGGCTACAGTATCACTGGCAGTATATCTCTCAGCCTCTTGCACCTACCTTTTTAAGACAGAATAACACGAATGCCCAAACCCTATCAAGTTCTCAGGCCTTCCACCCTAAGTGTATTATCCAAATGTTTATTCATTCAGTTTCTCAGTGTTCGCTATTCCTTAAGTGCCTAATACATACCATAAAGTAGGTTTTGGTATTTATTTTACTAGGACCCATCTCACTTTAGCTGCTTGTCCTTTCATCCCAACAACTCCACAAACATGTTCACAAAATATGTCATCACATTATCACCTGCAAAATATATATTGACACACTAGCATCAATCTTCTCTTCATGTCTGGAAATCATACAAAGGCTTTTTACATACAGAGTGCTACATGTGCAACATATTCTAACAAATGCATAGATAAGGTCTGTGTTAGCAGCACACCTGTTTCTGCATAAAGGAACTGCAGAAACCTAGCACATGTCTATAAGGATTAGACACAGAGCACTAATTCACTTCTACTCTATTTCAGACCGAGGATTTGACTCTAATCCAAATGCATTGCCAACACCATGTGATCCTACCCCAGACATACAGGGCACACATGTCTCAGATCCACTCTGGCATCTTGCTGCCTGGGAGGGAAGGGGAGTGGAGGGGTTTGGCTAGGCCTATGTCCAAGGCTCCCCAGGTTGCCCCGTCAGGACAGATTGACCAGCCCCAGGATGCCCATCCCTTCTGCTGTTCTGCCCTCTGCCACAGCATTCTTCTTCTTTGTTAGTCATGGATAATTCCTCTACTCCTTTGGCAAGTTCCCAGGTCATTGCAGCTCTCTGCCAAGGGCCATTGGCTATGTCTGTGTTAAAACACCCCAACTTCTTCTTTTTAGAGGACAGACCTGGGGGGCAAAGGTGGAGATAGGAGTGAATAGGACAGGAAGAAGGGAACACAGTCAACTGTGTTCTGGATATGGGCTGGCCCACACCCAACTATGCAGGACATATCTTCAGTGGATATGTACCTATCCACTGAACACACACACACACACACACCTGCACACACAAGCTAGCTATCTCTGAATGACAATTTGCATCTCCCTTTGCTTCCCTGAGGAAGAAGAAGGAATATAAGGAGAGAATGAGTATTTTGTTTTTCCAGTTCTGCACCTCTTCCCCCTCCCAAGTTTTAATAACTTAAAAAGATATTCTAGACTCAGGTAGAATAAAGGTTTTTGGGAAGAGAAGTAAAAGAGGGCAGTTAGATCACTTAATTTCACACTTCAATATAAAAACACAAATTTATACAAGGTAAATTACATGCATTAAGCACTTTACAAAAATATCTTTAATCATCACAAAAGCTCTATGGATTAAGAAACTGACCCATTTCATGGATGAATAAGTAGATTCAAGAAGGTTAAATGACTTGCCTAAGGCCACATGTCTTTCTACTCAGTGGTGGAAACCCGGGCTAATAAGCTCCACAAAATAATTTATGTAAAGACAACCATTTTGACAACAGGATTCACTATATAGTATGCTTTCAGATGAAATATCTCTCTCTAACTTTTCAAATAGGCAAATGTGCAAATTTGATCTGGCAGTTACCCATTCTTGCAAGAATTTCCTAGAGTGATTACCATGGATGGAAACACCGTGGGTTGCATCAGATTTGTGCTGAACAGAAGCACATAAAGGGTCTCTAGGAGCCAGAGTGGAAGTTGCTCATGGTGATAGTGTATGTGTGTCCTTGGTGAGGGTGAGAGGAAACTTCTCATTTCTATGGAAAAGGGTGGAGGAAGGAGAATTTTCTAGATAAGCACTGAACAAATAAATACTGAATGAATTAATGAATGAACAAATGTTCATTCATCAATGTTCATTGAACACAGTCTTATGCCAGGCACAAGTCTGGCCCTTCAGATGCTGATGCCACATTGGATGAAACTGGAGACTGGATTCAGGGATGGCTCAGGGAGGGGGTGTGGAGCAGTAAAGGCAAGCTTTCTTCTCTCTCTTTTGGAAAGGACCCAACCCCCTGTCATCTTTCTGGTAATGCTCCTGCCTCCTTCCCCACCCCTCACCTTGCTCTTGGCTCTAAATATCACTGTGTTCAAATAATAGTGTATATATTTTAAAAGACTACAAGAAGACAGCTGCCTCTGAGTATTAATCATGAAGAGGCCAGCACTCTGTCTCCATGGCGACTCCTGACAGAGAGCTGAGGAGCAATTCCACATCCCACTTCCCGGGGCCATGGAGATGCAGGGACACAGCCTCTCTCCCCGTTTGCTTTCCTTTCTCCCTCTCCTCTCCTCCCTCTCCCACATCTTGCTACTCTCTCCCTCCCCCACTCTGTTTTTCTTCTGAAAGATTTATTTAAAACCAGAACAGAAGCAAGTCCAGTCAATTAACTAAACAAGGCTGCAGCAGAGATGAAGTTTGACCCCAGATGCAGCCTCAGTATCACCTAATTCCCCTCCCCAAGACCCTGCAGTGCCCTTAGACTTTGCTGAACACAAGGGAAGGAGTCTTACCATCTGTCCCTGGGGCTAAGGACCCACTGTCGGGGTCTTTCTCTGTCCCCTTCCTCTTTCCTGCCCATGGTCAGTCACTGGTTTGTGGTTTGGGTCTTCACTATTTTTTTAATGCTCACAAAAATGACATAGGTTCACTGGGAAAAAACAAAGGTGTCAACATTTATAATGCAAAAAGCAAAACTATCTTTTCCTATTCTGTACCAAAATGTATACATTTAAATATTCATAGCTGGATCTCCCTGCTGGCACAAGGGGTTAAAGTCTCAGTGCTATCAAGCTACCAGCAACCACTGCGACTTGAGGTCAATCCCTAGCCAAGGAGCTAACCCACATGGCACGGCAGACCTCCCCTGTCTTGCCTGTTATTCACCTGCTGCTCCCCTCAGCAGTGTACCCCAGTAGATCTGCCTATTCTGTTCCCAACTCTGTCTCTGGTGGATCCTCTCACCTTCCACACCTCTGACCAATACCCCAGCTCTTATATGCATAAATAAATAAAATTAAAATAAATAAATAGATGC
This sequence comes from Galemys pyrenaicus, assembly GCA_019455555.1. Lineage (NCBI taxonomy): Eukaryota > Metazoa > Chordata > Mammalia > Eulipotyphla > Talpidae > Galemys > Galemys pyrenaicus. The sequence goes on from JAGFMF010011626.1 coordinate 3,360,296, forward strand.
AGATGGGTCCCTATAGACTTCTCCATGCTTATTTGTTTAATATTCATCTATTCAGCTGTAGCATGGTCATCATCATCATTATTTACACCAGTGCTACCATACTATGCATACTCTTGTGACAAACTTAACTTCGTACCTTGAGTGTTTTTTCCCTATCACAATACAGATTAATCTATAGTATTGTTAACAACTGCTTCAGAGTATTCCACTGTGTAGATGTGCATAACTTTTTCTTAACTTCATATTATTTTTTTTCACTATTACAAAGACTCTGTGGATGCCTCCCTGGTGGTGCAAGGGGTTAAGTACTGCACTGTGAAGCATCCGCAGGCACCACAGCATGAGTTCAATACCCAGCCAGGCAGATGACCCACATGGTGCAGCAGACCTCTCCTGTCTTGCCCACTGCTCCCTTTAGTGGTATATTTCAGTCAATTTGCCTGATCTGTTCCCCATTCTGTCTCTGGTGAATCCTCTCACTGCCCCCCATACATCTGGCCTATACCCCAGTTCTTGTATGCATAAATAAATAAATAAATCTTTAAAAAAAGAATCTGTGCATCACCTCTTATCTGTACTGGTTACATTGATGTGAGTAATACAAATACAGTATAGCATTTGTATACCTCTTACTAGTGGCACTACTTACCACATATTGAGAGTTTTGTATATATTTACATTAAATCTTCACTACACTATGAGTACTATTACTATCTTTATTTCCCAGGTGGAGAAACTGAGGCAAGAAGAGATTAAGAAACTTGCCCAAGCTTACAGGTGAGTGATGATGCCAGGATTTGAACTAAAAGTATAATTGTAGACTAGATTCCAAAAAATGGAATTATTAGGTCAAAGACACAGACCCATAAGTTGCAATATATACTGTCAAGTCTTCATTTAAAAGTATCGTTCTAATTTTGGGGCCAGATAGCAAGGTTAACAAATTTGACAGTCAACTGATAAGCAAAAGAGATATCCCAGTGATATTTAAATGTGTTTTGTAGAAAGTGTCCTTGAGGACAAGAATCTCTTCACAAGGCCTTTGTATTTCATTTTCCATGATCTACAAGTCTAACGCTTCACCCATAGATATCTGAGTGGAAGCCTTTCTCATGCTCCTCATATCCTAGAGTGGGCATGGAGATTAAGCTGATCTGGTATGGCAGGGTGGGATAAGGGGTATGGGGCTTCTGCACCCTTTTTACTTCTGTTCTATTCTGTGTCATGGTAGACACAAAGGAGGAGGAGAACAGGTGGCTGCAAACCATTTAGGGAAAACTTCTTGGATTCTTCCAGTGCATTTTCTTTTTTTAAAAAGATTCATTTATTTATACATATAAGAACTGGGGTACAGGCCAGAGTCCAGGGCAGTGAGAGGATTCACCAGAGACAGAGTGGGGAGCAGAACAGGCAGACTGACTGAAACACACTGCTGAGGGGAGCAGCGGGCAGGCAGGAGAGGTCTGCTGCGCCATGTGGGTCCCCTCCCTGGCCGGCAGCAGGAATTGAACTTGTGCTGCAGTAGTTAAGAAGTTAAGTAGTTAAGTAGTTGCGTTGCTTAACCCACTGTGCCACCAGGGAGGCCCTTCCAATGCATTTTCTAAGGAGAAAGAGAGATTATGTTTTCCTTCTCTCTTATTCAATATCAGACAGAGCTGAGAGGTTAATGATGAGAGGAGAGGTGTGACTGGATGTGTGCTAGGAGGCAGAGGGATGGACAAAATGATTTTTTTCCATGCTGCTACCTGCCCTGGGATTTGGAAGCAGCCTCCCTCCAGTCCTTTGTACCTAAGCCTGGTTCTCCTTTTGTGGACAACCATGGATTTCAGTTTTGATATATGTTTTTACTGGATCACATAATAGTGTTCAGAACATTGGTTCTCAATTCATGTGTTGAAAAGGTGAAAAGGGGTTGAAAGAGCATACTTTGTGGTCTGTATCTCTAAAACAGACCTGGAATCAGAAACAAGTCTGCCAAACCCACCTGGCACCTTCCTTTCTCCCTGGCCTCCACTTGCGCTCATCTCACTGATGAGCTCTCTCTCTCTTCCACCATATTACAGTAGTTTTCCTTGAAAAGCTTTTTGGTCAATGTGCTGGGATCTGATAGCCTAGCTCCAAAATACCCGGTTTATCAACAGCTAGGCCCATGACCCATAACCTGAGTCTTCTGTGTGTCCCTGAATCTGTCCACCACCACACTGGTCTAAGCTCCTGGTTTCAAGTGAATTAATTTAGTGCAATCGAATTAATTTAGACTCACAACCCACCATGCACACAAAGGAATTTACCAGCTCACAGGGTCCAAAGGAATATCAACCTACCAACCTGCAATGAGGGGGGTCACAGTTGGATATCAAGAACTGGTGGAACAAAGGGTTAAGCGTTTGCCAGGGGCCTCCCTGGTGGCATAAGCAGGTTGAGCGCAGCACTGTGAAGCATCTACAGCACAGCAACACCAGTTCAATCCCTGGCGAGGGAGGGGACCCACATGGCGCAGCAGACCACTCCTGCCTCGCCCATTGCTCTCCTCAGCAATGTATTTCAGTCAATCTGCCTGTTCTGTTCCCCACTCTGTCTCTGGTGACTCCGCTTACCTCCCACACCTCTGGCCTATACCCCAGCTCTTGTGTAAATAAATAAATAAATAGAAGAGTTTGCCAATGTTCACAATTCTTCCTCTTTTCTCACTGATGACTAAAACCCTGACTGTGTTCTGCATGTCAGCCTGCGGTGATAAATGGATTCTTATTCTCAGTTCCAGGTAGGAAATCTCAGGAAAGACCTCTGCTCTCCTCCCAGGACTGTTACCTGGCTAATGGGCAGGATGATGTACAGCTGATAAAAGCATTAGAAACTTGATCTTGAGTTTTGAGAACCATTCCCAATAGAGGAAACCACTGGGAGCCAGGAAGCCACCCAAGAGGCCTCTAACTCCAGCCCTAGACAGAGCTGGGCAGAATGGGCGCTGGCATGTTCTCTGGCATGGGTTCTGGATAGTTCCCTCTGCTTAACAGTGTCCCTGGAGCAAGTCTCCTCCTCCATCTGTCTGCCAGCTCCAAGGAACACTGCCCAAAATAAAAATTCTTAATTAGCAATTCCTGCAATCTCGAGCAAAACAATGTATTTGTTTCCTAGAATAATCTGGAGCCCTATTCAGCTTGGCAACCAGTGGGCCCCCCTACATTCATAGTGTGCCATGCAAAGACTCCAGCAGGAACCTTTACTTGATTAGGGCTTGACAGGGAGGACCCCAGAGACCCCCTGCCCAGGCAGCAGCAAGCAGGGGCCCAGAACAGAACTGACTTTATCAGTGATTTAACAACAGGTTTCCATCACAGGGTAGGAAGGGAATGAAAGAAAATTCAACAGAACTTCTAAGCACTCGTTTCTATAAAAGCTAAACTAGGGACACAATGTTTGCAGACAGAATGAGGGGCACTCCAGGACCCCCAAACCTTCATACTCTAAATGGGTTCTGCCATCTACTGGATAATGACAAAGCGTGCTCTAGCACATAAAGTCTTCAATAGAAAAGAACTTTAATGCAATTAGTGTGCAGTTGAGAATTAGTATGAAATAGTGTGCAATAGAGACAAGAGAAAGAATTAAAATAGTTTACAATTAAACAATTACCCATCCCCTTGTGGGTAAATGCCCAGCAAAACAGGGTTGGCCTAAAGAAGGCACTTTGGGGCCTGAAAACTAGCCACATGCCTAAGGCACTTTCTGGTGGGGAACCAGAGGTGTGGGGGTTGAGAGGATTCACCACAGAGAGCGGAGAGCAGAACAGGCAGATCAACTGAAGTACACTGCCTAAGGCATGCCACATGCCTACGGCACTTTCTGGAGGGGTAGAGGGCCAGGCAAGTCTGGAAGGAAAAGAAAAAAAAAAAATCAGAACAAAGGCTGCCATTTTCAGCCTTCCATGGGTCTCACCCACATCTCTGTCTCTTTCAAGTGTGTCCTTCCATGTCCCCCAAGTCCCTGCTACAAGTCCAAGGCCCAGAAGCAAATGAGGCTTCTTCATATGTCTCTCTAGTCCGTGTCCAGGTCTTCTGCTTCCTCCTTTCTTTTATTTTTTTCTTTCCCCAATTTTTCTTCCTACCTTTTATTTATTTTCATATATTGTAGTTCATTTTTGTACAGTTATTGGTTTCCCCTCCCAGGGGTATTTCCTGTCGTTCTCCCACCACCAAAGCACCTGTGATCCATCACCACAGTCCCTGTGCTCCTTCCTCCCCTGTTGCCACCCCTCTCCCTTCCTTCTGATCTTAGATCTGAAGCCTTCTCCCCAGTCTTCTCTAGCCTCTCTTCCCTGCTCAGCTCCACGCTTTGGGTGAGGCAGAGAACCTGAAACCTCCCCTTTCTATGGAGACCACACTGTTAAAAGACTATGGGGGAACACAGAGCATGAGACCAGGATCTCCAGCCTGGGGATCAGGGGAACTGATTCTAACGCAGCTCTGCCATGAGCTTGCTCACTGGCCTTAAACAATACTAACCTTTTCTGTGCTTGTGTTTTCTCACCTGTGAAATGGGAGTATGTTTATGCTCTACCTGCAGGCTCTAAGTTTAGAGTTAGAATGAACAAGATTCTTGAAGTATAAACTCCTACTACTGCAATGAGAGGTGACATGAAAAGCAAAATTTCCAGTTAAGAACAATGGGTAAAGGGCCTCCCTGGTGGCGCAGTGGGTTAAGCAGCGCACTATGAAGCAAACCACAGCCACTGCAGCAGGAGTTCGATCCCTGCTGCCGGCCAGGTGGGGGACCCACATGGCTCGGCAAACCTCTCCTGCCTTGCCCACTGCTCCCCTCAGCAGTGTACTTCCGTTGATCTGCCTGTTCTGCTCTCCGCTCTCTGTGGTGAATCCTCTCACCCCCCACACCTCTGGCCTGTACTCCAGTGCTTGTGTGCATAAATAAATAAATCTTAAAAAAAAAAGAACAATGGGTGAAGTTGCAGAACCTAGATATGTTCCTTAGGTTTTCTTTCCTTTTATATATATTTTTTAATTTATTTTTTTTAAAGATTTTATTTATGCATACAAGCACTGGAGTACAGGCCAGAGGTGTGGGGGGGTGAGAGGATTCACCACAGAGAGCGGGGAGCAGAACAGGCAGATCAACAGA
>JAGFMF010011626.1:3373680-3399925 GCA_019455555.1 Galemys pyrenaicus
TTTCTCTCTCCCTCCTCCCCTCTCTTCTCCCCTCTCCCCTTCCTTTCTTCCCACCCATAACCATTTCTTATCCATGCTAACTTCAGGCTTCTGCCAAAGCCAATCTCCTTGGACTTGCTGCCCTGTATTGAGGTCTTTCTTGGTCCTTGTGGCCACACAAGTGAGTTGGAGAACAGAGTCTGTTGAGCTACTTCCTGAGCAGGCTGTCTGCCACCATGCAGGTTAAGGTGGTTTGGGAATTGGGGGGGCAAAGTGGTGGCTAAGACCCAGGAGCCTGCTATAGCTTCATCAATGCGAACTGTCAGTACTAATATTTCTTACTTTTTCTTGTTGAATCTGTTATTGCCCTTACGGTTGTTTGTTTGTCTTAATGACAGTGGTTAAGAGGACAATTAGCCATCAAGCACACACTGTCCATTTCCAAATGGGAGAGTCTGACTGATTCAGTTCCCTGGACAGCACTTTCCTGCCATCTCCTTTGACTCTTTAGTCCTTCCATTCTGTTCCCTTGAATGCTTTTGTTTCCACTCCAGGAGTCCCATTGTTAAACCCCAAACCCCTACTACTATGGAAGACCCAGATTTTCCCCAGAGCTGTTTGGGAGACACTTTCTAGCAGCATTCACCCAGCTGTTGGGTGCCAGCAGTAAATCCTCTGCACGGAGCAGGAGCTGGGCTGGGGGTGGAGGTGTGAGAGGTGAGCACGCAGGCTTCAATTACGTTGCTAAGTTCTGAGTTGCTGAGTTTCCTGAACGGCTGTGGCAGCTCACCCTGGAACAGGCACTTTCCTGGCAACTCCATATATAGGCTGTGGGCTGCCTGCTGCCAGCACCTTTGTCTCCCTGCTCCCAAGCTGCCTGGCAGTTCTGCTGCCTTCAGTGCCTCATGTCTCTTGTATTATCTGAAGCTGAGCTTTTCTCCAGAACAGCAGGAATGTCAAGACTCTCCTCTTTGGGCTGTTAGTTTTATGGAAGGGGGTGGAGGAAATGGGAAAGTGGGTGGAAAGAAGAAGGGTTGAAGCCTTTGATTGAAAATATTTAGCTTCTCTCCTTATTTTAGAAAATTGGAGAATGGTGGAGTGGTGGGGTACAAATTGATCATTCAGTAGGGGGAGGGCAGAGCTTTCCTCCAGGGCCCTCTCATGACCTAGGGCACCTGCTCTCCAGTGACTGCCCACCCACCAGGTTGGCTCTGTGCTGGGAATGTGTTTCATCTGTGATGTAGAACCAAATGGCTTTAATGCATTCATTTAAACACATGGCCCCAAACCACAGGCCTCTGTAGTGCATGTTTTGACCAACCGGATGAATCGGCTGTGGATTAAAATAGAGCGAATTCTCTAGACCACATACCGTGTTGTAAACCAAGGTTACCTCCATAAATGAAACAAAACAGAATGGATTTTTGAAAAAAAAAAAAATCAGTGGAGATAGAGAGAAAGAGTGAGCAGGCACTCAGGTCAAACGACTGTAGAATAATCTTAACTAACATCACTGACTGCTACCTGCTAGTACTTCATAATTTGCCAACTCATTTCCTGCTCATCACAGCTCTAACAGGTAAGTGATTTTATTGTCCACATCTGACATATGAGGAGTTTAAGGAAGAGAGTTTATGCTTCAATGCAAGACTGGGGAATGAGGACGGGGGAGACCTGGGAGCAGCGATGCAGGTGGATTCCAGAGCCCCGTCCCTGGCCACTGCACTCTGCTGTCTATATTTTCTCACGCCCTGCACACGCCTTCCTACCAATATCCTGACCCAGTCCTTGGTCTGACTGCCTAGGCAGGGGCCTCCGGCTCTGCGCTAGACCTTCCTTTCCAAAGATAAGGCCCCTCAGTGGCAGGTCGCAGGGCTGAGGCAACCCTCCCTCCATCTTTCCCTGGAGCTGTCCCAGCACCTGTGCCTACCCTCCTATCAATTTGGTCATGTTAGCCATGTTCTGGAAAGCCTGGGAGTGTGATTCTGGTTTAGTGGTTGCCCCACCTCATACCCCTTGTCCTCACTGCTTCTCAACCATCCTTTCAAAGCTTTCAAGTACCTGCTTCCAGTCTTCCCAAACTCACAGACTTCCCCACTAGGGGTTTCCTTGGCTTTTCTGCAGACCTTAGCACAAGCTGATTCAAATTCTCAAATCAGTCCTTCCCTTTCTTACTGTTCACTTATCATACCTCCCCCTTTCCTTTTTAAGTCTTGGTCAAAATCTGTGGTTTTATATAAAACAGCCATCTTTTAATTTTTTTTTAAAGATTTATTTATTTATGGCCTCCCTGGTGGTCCAAGGGGTAAAGCACTGCACTATAAAGCATCCGCGGCCACTGCAGCACCAGATTGATCCCCCGGAGGTGAGGGAGTGACCCACAGGGCACAGCAGACCTCTCCTGCCTTGCCCGCTGCTCTCCTCAGCAGTGTGTTTCAGTGGATCTGCCTGTTCTGCTCCCCAGTCTGGTGAATCCTCTCACCTCCTGCACCTCTGGCCTGTACCCCAGTTCTTATATGAATAAATAAAATCTTAAAAAGATTTATTTATTTATACACATAATAACTGGGGTACAGGCCAGAGATGCAGGGGGTGAGAGGGGAGCAGAACAGGCAGACTGACTGAAACACACTGCTGAGGGGAGCAGCAGGAGAGGCAGGAGAGGTCTGCTGTGCCATGTGGGTCTCCTCCCTGGGGCCCACAGCAGGGACCAAACTCATGCTGTGGAGATACCTATCTTCCCAAGCCCTTGAAGGCACGCCCTGTTCCTTATTCCTCTCCACAGCCCTTTCAGCACCCAGCTGGGGCTGGTACGTGTTAGGCACAATGTTGCCTTGTCCAGATGACTTGCCAGAAGGTGGCAGATTATTCCTGGCCCCTCAGTTCATTTACCACCCATTCAGTGGTCTTTAGTTTAGTTTAGTTTTGTTTTCATGAACTAAATGAAAGCGACTTCTTTTACTTAACAACCAGTATCTGAGTCTTTCCTAATCATTCCTAATGGCACTTTCGCGGGACTGCCAGGATCTTGGTCTGTTCACTGGACTTTGGTCACTTTATACCCACATGGCTACAAGTATTTCTATGTAAACCCTTCTGGAGATATTTACAGGGGTTTTTTACTCTGATTGAGAATGCTGAGGAAATATATCTTCCTATTTTTTTTTATGTTAGTCAGTGCCCACTCCAAACCTAATGAGGTCACCTCCTGGAGAGGCAGGGGTGACAGGAAAGATGGTTAAAACTTCCATATCCAAAATATGATAAAGTTGTAGAGGTATTCACTCTTTCATGAAGTTAACATTTCCTGAACATTTTTTAAACCCCATTTAAAATATAGGGAACTTGGAGTTTCTGAGAGTTGGATTTGGTAACTCTTCCATCCTACCACTCCCCCTCATTTATAACTTTCTTTTATTTATTTTTAAAAAATTTTAAAAATATTTATTTATTTATGCATACAAGAACTGGACCAGAGGTGTGTGTGTGTGTAAAAGGATTCACCAGAGACAGAGTGGGGAGCAGAACTGGTGGATCTACTGAAATACACTGCTGAGGGGGAGCAGCGGGTGAGACAGGAGAGGTCTGGTGTGCCATGTGGGTCACCTCTCTGGCAGGGTAGCTGTGGATAGCCTATAGTGCTGTGGCTTAACCCCTTGCGCTACCAGGGAGGCCCCACTTTCTGTTATTTAGTTAATTTTAGTGTTGCAATAAAACCCCAAATAGGGCCTCCCTGGTGGCACAGAGGGTTGAGTGCTGCCCTGTGAAGCATCCACGGCACAGCAGTGCAAGTTGGATCACCGGCCAGGGAGGGACCCACATGGAGCAGCAGACCTCTCCTGCCTCACCCACTGCTCCCCTCAGCAGTGTATTTCAGTGGATCTGCCTGTTCTGCTCCCCACTCTGTCTCTGGTGAATCCTCTCACCTCCCTGGACTCTGGCCTGTACCCCAGCTCTTATATGCATAAATAAATAAATCTTTAAATAAAAAACCCAAACACTCACTACTACTAATAAAACTAGGTCCTTGGAAGTAACTCATAACCTACTCTGGGACCCCCTCACCCCATACCTTCACCTTCCATTATCCAAGAGAACTTTCTATGCTAAATTCAAATCAGGTGCGGAGTCACCAATAGGGCAAGTCTGCTTTGGCAAGCTTAACAGTTAAAAAATCCTGAAATGGCCTCACTTGGCAGAGAATAAAGATGAGATTACATGCTACTTCTTGTAGCATACTTTTCTATATTTAAGAGGAACTCAAATATAGATATTATTCATCTCAATGCCATCACCCACCAATTTGGATATGATTTCCTTTGTCGTATTCCAAAAATTCTTTCTTCTAGGTTAGGACCCGGGCAGCTGACTAAGAGATTCCCACCCCACACTCCCTGCCCACCTCCTCTCCAATACTGATTAGTGTTTTTCCCTCAGCTTCTGCGCTGGGACATAAAGGCCGCTGAGTGACATTCTCCTTCTAGCTTCATAATTCCGAGGCTGCTGCCTGGAGTGACACATGCTGCCACTAATCACACCTCCGGCATGGAGTTTGTGTCTCACAGTTACAGACAGCAAGTAGGAGTCATAAGAATACTCATGCAGACTTGAAGAGGATGAAAAGAATGATTCATGTTGTGGAACCCCCTTAATACACCTTGACCTTTTTGGGGGAGAGGGTCTCTTAGAATAAAAATGAGTTCTGAGTGATCAGCAGGTTAGACCTAGTTCTTTGTCTTAGAGATATTTGGCATTGATGAATCTGCAGAACTTAAAGTTATTTAGATTTAAAGTGCTGTAAGGAGGCTCCATCTGTCATCAAAAGAATGTGATCTCTAAGATATTGACCTCAAGGTACTCTGTCAGAATGGAACCTGGAATCTAAAGCCCAGGTGGGGCAGGTGGGGGCAGAGGAGTAGAAATGAGATGAGGAAGGGAACCAGGGGAGGAAGGGACTTGAGACTTCCCACCTAGGCTGATTCATTCAGCACTGAAGAGCTATATTAATCCCAAAGTAGGTTATGTGAGCATCATCCTCTGGAGTCGGTGTCATCACAACTGGTCACTGGGTGTTGCCAGGCAGAAGAACAGATAACATGAGATTGATCATATGCATGAGCAAAGGTTTGGGTTGGCCTCCTGTGGGCCAAAGCTCTGTGACAGTGGTGCCCCAAGAGGTTCGGCTTATGACAGCGTCCTGTGCTCAGGATCTCGCAGTTTCTCCTTGCCCGAAAGTCGCCCACCAATTCATAGCACCAAGCCCCCAGCAACCAGATCTGTCTCCTTTAAATCTTCCCTGAGACAGGTGACTGGCGCAGAGGAAGAGGCCTGGTTTAGGTTGGGCCAATGATAGTCTATCTTCTGGGATTGTCTGGGATATGGAATGGAGAAACACACAGACTGGGAGTCCCTACAGTGAAGTCACATCAATGGTGATGTTTTAGAAGGAAGTGGGGTCCTCCATCCTAGTCAGGCTTTCAGGCCAACATCTTGACTTGAACTACATGAGATGTTCACTGGAGCTGGAATCACCCACTCACGCTGCTCCTGAATTCCTGAGCCTTAGAAATTGTGAAATAAAAATTGTTTTGTTGGGGCCTCCCTGGTGGCGCACTGGGTTAAGCAACACACTATGAAGCAAACCTCAGCCACTACAGCACGAGTTCGATCCCTGCCTCCGGCCAGGGAGGGGACCCACATGGCGCAGCAGACCTCTCCTGCTTTGCCCGCTGCTCCCCTCAGCAGCGTATTTCAGTCAATCTACCTGTTCTGCTCCCCACTCTGTCTCTGGTGAACCCTCTCACCACCCTGGACCCTGGCCTGTACCCCAGCTCTTGTATGTATAAATAAATAAATCTTTAAAAAATTGTTTTGTGTTGTTTTAAGCTGTTCAGTTTTGGGGAGACTTGATATATAGTAATAAATAACACAGAAATGTTGGTTACTTATATGTACATTAGTTAGTTATTATATGTACATCTGAAATATATCAATTAAGAATGTTTTTGTCAGCAAGTAATCTGACCACAATCTTGAGGACAATTAATGCTGGATTAGTTTCTGTGGGCTGTCATAACAAAGCATCACAAACACAGTGACTCAGAATAACAGAAATTTATTGTCTCACAATTCTGGAGGCTGAAGTCAGGTTGTAAGGCCATAGTCCCTCCAAAGGAACTACGCAAGGATTGGTTCATGTCTTTCTCCTAGTTTCTGATGGCCTCAGAACAGTTCTGGTTTGTAGAAAGTGATCTTCACCCTGTATCTCTTCATACTGTGTTCCTCTGTGCTTCTCTCTCTCTCTCTCCCTCCAACAGTCATGCTGGATTAGGTCCTCATTTTAATTTGATTACCCCAGTAAAGACCCAAGGAAGACTGCAATCAGATGTACGGGAAGTTAGACCTTCAACTGAAGACCCACCCGAGGCAAGACCTGTTCCCATATAAAACTCCACCATAGTTTTTTTCTTGAGCACACAAGTCAAGTCATAACAAATGTTTACATGTCAAGAATTCTGGAAGCAGAGGCCTCCCTGGTGGCACAAGGGGTTAAGTAAATAGCAGTACTATGAAGCTATCCACAGCCACTGCAACACTAATTCGATCCCTGGCCAGGGAGGCGACCCATATTTTGCAGCAGACCTCTCCTGCTTCGCCCACTGCTCCCTCAGCAGGATATTTCAGACCTGCCTGTTCTGCTCCCCACTCTGTCTCTGGTGAATTCTTTCACCCCTTGCATCTCTGTCCTATACCCCAGTTCTTGAATGCATATATAAATCTTTTAAAAAAGAAAGAATTCTGGAAGCAGGAGGTTTTGGGGCTGATGTGACAGCTATATGATGCCATAAATGATAAGTGATAATGTCTCTTTTTATCTTTCTTCTCCACCATCCTTAGTTTTTAGGGAATTTTTTTCACTCCTGGTTTTTTCCTTCCATGAGCAGTTACATCCATTAGTGTAATTCCTATATTTTCTCCAAGGAAAATGAAATGATTTCTCTGCTCAGTAAAGCTAGCTAGAATAATCGCGGTGTACTTGTTTTTCCTGTTTTGTTTTGTTTTCTCTTGGCAGTCAGCTGTCTGCAGAAAGACAGTGCTTCAGCACTCTCACACATTACACACATTTTATATGGGAAGGGCACTTGCCCCTTGGATGGGCCTTCAGTTTGGGAAAGTGCAGCCTCAGAAATTTAGGCATCCAGGGCCTCCTTGAGGGTGCAAGGGGTTGAGCTCCGCACTGTGGGGCTTCTGCAATTACTGCAGCACAAGTTAGATCCCTGGTCAAGGAGGAGACCCACATGACACAGCAGACCTCTCCTGCCTTGCCTGCTGCTCCCCTCAACAGCACATTTCAGTTGATCTGCCTGTTGTGCTCCCCACTCTGTCTCTGATGAATCCTCTCACCAGCCCCCACACCCACTGCAAGCCTCTGGCCTGTACCCCAGTTCTTGTATGCATAAATAAAATATTTTTAAAAAAACTTAGGCACCCTGGTACAAGCACCCTGGTACAAGGTCGGAAACATTAATAAATAAAATCCCAAGAGTGGATATGAAGGAACAAAATAATCCTATAGGAAAGCTTTTGAGGGGTCAAGATGTGTGGCTTGTCTTATGTAGTGTGGTGGTTTTTTAGGGAAGAAAGGACATTTTCTATAGTTGGTTTTTAATTCTATGACCCAGTTGATAGTCTTTCAGATGCCTGTAAGGTATTTAGCCCTTAATGTGACTGTAGCTGATGGAGGTTTTGCCCGTAAGAGAATGACTTTCTATACAGCAATGATTCTCAAGCTCAAATGTGATTAAAATCACCTGGGGGGTTTATCAGCACAGACGTGTAGATTTCTACCTCTTTTCTTCTCTTTCCTCCAAGGAACTGCTGAGACAGGGTTGTTCCATATCTTTCTACCGGGAAGATACTCTGCATGACTGTTTTGAGAGAATATATTCATAATATTTCATGGAATGGTCAGTTAGTAACTACACAGCTCAAAACGCCTTTCTATTTCATGTGTATGTGTCTTTAGATTTCATTTTGCATATTTTATTAGCAATTTTATGAAGTAACCAAAACTTTCAGTACTATCATTGCTTTGGAACTACATGTTCTTCAAGCCAAATCCAGGTCCCAGCACTGATATTTTGTGCTGGATTCAGACGATACTTTCACAGGTTAGGTAGTTATTCCACATGAAGAGACTGGAAAATGATGTGAAATTGGAGTTGCACCACATGGGTTTCCGTTATGACTCTGCTCTTTTACTTGTAGTGAATCTCTGGGAAGTTGACAACCACTTAAAGTCCCACATGCTTTGCTGTAAAATGGGCAGGATAACACCTACCTGCTGGGCCTTATACCCTAGTTCTCTAAGAAGTGATGGGATCTATGTGGGAGCACCTCTAATAGCAGGTTAGATTATTCAGAGGCACTAAATGGTTGCTGTTAATTTTTCTTTTTTTTTTAAAGACTGATTTATGCATATAAGAACTGGGGTACAGACCAGAGGTGCAGGGGATGGGGGTGAGAAGAGTCAACAGAAACAGAGTGGGGAACAAGCGGATCTAGTGAAATACATTGCTGAGTGGAGCAGCGGGCGAGGCAGGAGAGGTCTGCTGCGCCACGTGGGGCCCCTCCCTGGCCGGGGATCTAACTCGTGCTGCTGTGTGGCAGATGCTTCATAGTGCTGCACTTTCACCCCTTGCACCACCAGGGGTGCCCCAATTTTTCTACTTTTGAATACATAACCTTCAATCCCTAGTTCCTGTTTATGTCCAGCAGCTTCCAGGACCCTTCCAGCCTGTATTACTTCCTCTCTTTCTTTAATTCCCACAAAGCATGTGTTCTGCTTCATTCTTTTGACCCTCAGCTTCACCTTTTGTGTAGCATTGTATACTGTGGAAAGAGATGATATATATTCTAATCAGAACCTGAAAATCTCCTAAGAACTCAGTATTTACAGCCACTTTCCACATGAGAAATTTTCTCTTGGAGAAAGACTCAAGTTTCCAAGGTGGGTGAGATAGGGGTACGCTGGGAGAAGATACTGTGACTCACTCAGTGTTAAGGGGGAAGAAGAATGTGGAAGGAGATGGAAGTAACGTCTCAAAGGGAAGGGGAGAACTAGGTGATTTCCTTCCCTAGTTCCCCCTCACTGCTATCAAACCAGACTCACATATCCATTTTCTTTCAACCATACCCTTTTTACTATAGAAGCCATAAGAGCTCATCATAAATGATTTAATTGGAACAAAAGGGTAGAGTAATGTGAAAAATTCATCTGCTCTGGTCCTTCTCAAACACCCTCTCAGACTATCTCAAGAGCACCTGAATCAGTGTTGCCATATTTTCTGTGCTCCTTGGCATGGGTCATGTACTCTTACAATGCCGTGAGAATGGTGAGGTCTCTCCACATAGTTCCTCTTTCAATTTAGGGTGAGAATTTTGTGTTGGATTATAGCACATGCCCCTCATCTGTTTGGACTCCCTTCAGGAAATGGGAGATGCAGTATTGTTATTAATGATGCGTAAGTAGATGCTCCCTGCCGGAAGCAGGGTCTCATGGGCTGGAGCATAAGACTTAGATTTGAAAGCCTCAAAGGGGTCTCCTTTGCATGGAGGGTATTAGAGCCTGCAGAGTCTGCCCACACTCTGCCCTCTCAAAGTTTAAACAAAGATAGGACTGGAGAGTTGACCACATGGATGGTCCAACTTTGCAACTTCCTCTGCTCAGTAAATGGGGGCAAGGAATGAGAGAAAGAATGGAACTCAAATTCTCACCTCTTCTTAAACACAGCCCATTAGTAACACACGACTCAGGGTTATGCTGGCTTTGAACAATTGTACCTCCTTTAGAAAGGACTGATAATATACAGGTATTCACTCCCTTAGAAGCAAATGGATGGGCTTTAGGTGTAAGGTAGCAGAAATATTTCTTCCTTATACATAACTGAAGTTTCCTCTATTATACTAATACTTTTTATTTACTGGATGATTTTTTTCAATGGCCCAACTTAAACATACAAATACCTTTGGAGCAGAATATATTGAGCTCTACTGTGTTAGAATTGGGAATCAGAGATGGAAAAGATGCTGTCCCTGCTCTCAAGGAGCTTACAATCTTGAAATAAAGTCCCATCATAATTGTGATGATGCAAGATAAATGTTCGCGAAACGACAATGTACAGGTATACATAGGTTGATCATATAGATAGCAAGAGGCAGAGATAGGGGTTCACCAAGACTTCTGACTAAAGTGTCCATGGATAACTATTCCTATGATATAGAACATGGACTGTTCCAGAAGCCCAGACAAGGATAGTCACCAGATTACAGAGGCCAGGGGAGGATCACAGAGAAGCTCTCATAATATTTTATAATTGCTTGAGCATCTATTAGGGACCAGTCAGTTAAATGGGGGAAGAAAGAGGGAGCATTAGTAGGTCAGGTCTGCACAGGACATCTCAGTGGGAGAGGGAGGGAGGAGGATGCTGAGATGGGCAAGAAGAGAGTGGGGAGGGATGATGTGAAGATTGCGCTTCATAAGTGTATGTGATTGAGCTCATTCACCTCCAGGTTATTTCAGAAATATTCAATAAGGACCCCTACTCAACTAGTTGACATAAAAATATTTATCTCCAGGGAGAACACAAATGAAAATATCTAAGAGAGGAGGGAGGGGGAGACATGAGGGCATCAGGAGCCGGAATCTCAACCATCTGGAATCCTACTGAGATTTGGCGACCCACTCCAGAGTCTCAGGTATCCTGCCAAAATATTTTTCAAAGAAAAAAAAAGTAATAATATTGCCTGCTATAATAATGCACCAGAATCTCCTCACACTGACATTTACAGATTTGCTGCCAGTGGCCTGGAGAGCATATAATGGCCTGAATGCACAGGCAGCAAGGGTGTGGGAGAAGCAACTGAGTGATTGAGCTGTGCCCCTTGGGTTTTTATTATCATTGTTGCCTTTAGCCATATGTTTTTCAAAGACACTGATAAGCCTGGACCGATTTCAAAGGAATTCCTAAACCCAGATTTCAAAATCATCGTTACATCTCTGGATTGTCAGTGCTTTAGTATAGGAAGCACAAATTTATGGAAAGTCTTATATGTTTCTCCATAAATGTTGATCAGCTGTCCTGTCATTACATGTGATGCCTGAGATGTTGAAATAGATGCTAATAAGTTGCTAATCCAGTTTATGGCCGAGTAATGAAAAGTATTTCTCCTCTTTGGAATAGGATGTCTTGCCTTCTGAGTGGGTTCCAGAAGCTGCATAAAAAAAGGAATAAGATGGTTTCTTTTTTAGTCTATTTGGTTGTTCCTTACTACCCCTACCCCCACTGCCACTTTTTAAAGCTCAATTCAATCTGCAGGAAATACCAGTTTCTAAGTACAACACGGACCTTGTCTGTACTGCAGCTGTCATCCAAGACTTGTCATTCTTGGCCACCACTGGATATACCATATGGTTATGATCCTCCACCCATCCCAGGTCTTTTCCCATCTTTTTTCTTGACACCCCTCCCCTCCATATATTCACTTTGCTCAACTTCACTAACAGAAAACCAAACCAGAGACTGATAATTCAAGTGGCTGATGAGTCAGGAACAGAACCCAGGAGCCCCCACAACCAAATGGGACTCTGGAAATCTGCAGTGTCCCTGACTCCATCTATATTCCAAAGGACAGCTTGCTGCTTTGCAAGAATGAAGGCATCATGCTAAAGGCTCTGGAGAACCAAAAGTCACAAGTACACTGGGTATTTTGTTAAGATTTGTATGACGGGAGTAAAGGGATACATCCCATGAAAACACAGTATTCCTGCATTTTAGAGAAGTGTTTAGGTGGATGGAGTGTGCAGAAGTTCAAGTTACATTGGAATATTCCTTCCAAAATGAAAGGCACCATGTGCGTCATCACTAAGAAGACCCGTATTTCAAAGACATCCTTGAATTTTGGAGGCAGCATAATAACACTTTAAGTGTCTGCTCTATACACTAATTGGAGAACACAAAATGCTCCCCAGGAACCAATAAGATGTTAACAATTTGAGATGACAGCATGGGTCCATTAAATTTTTTTCTTTAGCATGTGTTGTGTGCCAGGCATTTATCTAAGTAGTTTATATGTATTAACTTGTGCTCACTAGGGCACCCCAGTTACAGGCCAATGTTTGAACGCCTGCCAAGTGGCTCCCAAGCCCATTGTTCTTAACCACCATGCTTTCCTGCTTTCATTTTCAGTACCGCTAGCTCATTTTGGTGATTGCAATTTCTAGGTGATGCCTAGCCCTTATCTAGTTTATCATAATTCCAATATTCTTTGACCTATGGATGAATGATAAACTTAACTACCACCTACACACCCACTTACAATAGTGAGAGGTGGGAGTGAGAAAGAGGAAGAATTTGCTATAAGTAGTATTTTAAAGAAAAGGAAAGGGGGAAGGTAATTATTCAATCTTTAAACATTCTAGAAATAGTACAGAAATATGCAATTAATGAAGAATATGGTAATCCACACAGGAATTTTGTCCCTTTTTCTTCATTACATGGTTGGGGAAATATATAATCTCTAGGATTTGAGGGTGATTCCAATAACCAAGAACTTTCAAAACAACATTTTTCCATAAGAATTATGAAACAGATAAAGCATTTCCTCTTTTTCATTTCTCACACATCCTTTGCTACTTTAAAGGCATGGTATGATGCTTTTAGCTTCACTTACTTCCTACCCCTGTAAGAGTGACCATACTTCCAGCCCTGAACTGTCTTCTCTGCTCTTTTTGCTCTTCAGTAAATGGAGGGCCCCTGAAGTCAACTTTTCAGGACTTGTTTTGCGGAACTCCCAAATGAAGTGAAACAAAAATTTGCTACTATTATTTTTAAACCCTCCCCCAACTGCTTTCTAAAATAGTAGTGCCTCCTATTAAGTCTAAATAAAGTCATCATCCTTAGTAGAATATCCTTATACATACTTCTTTTTTTAAATTTTATTTATTTATACATACAAGAACTGGGGTACAGGCTACAGGTGTGAGAGGTGAGAGGAGTCACCAAAGACAGAGTGGGGAACAGAACAGGCAGACTGACTGAAATACACTATTGAGAGGAGCAGCAGGCAAGACAGGGGAGGTCTGCTGTGCCATGTGGGTCACCTCCCTGGCTGGGGATTGAAGGGGACTCATGCTGCAGTGGCTGCAGATAGCTTCATAGTGCTGAGACTTAATCCCTGCACCACCAGGGAGGCCTCCTATCATTATACATACTCGAGGATAGAATTAAAGTAGGGGTGTGTGTGTGTGTGCGTGTGTGTGTGTGTGTGTGTGAGAAAGAGAGAGAGAGAGAGAGAAGCAGAGACAGGATAGGCAATTTTAAAAGAACCTAAGAGTGCAAAATTACTGTGTTTTAAGGAATAAGGAACTAAAACATTGAAATAAAATCACCTCAAGACAAAGGATTGTCTTGAGGGTTAAGTGAGATAATTTAAAGTATTTGGGCACAGTTCTAGCACATAACAAAGGCTGAATCAATGCTAAAATGTTTTTGCACAGCTATTATTCTTGTAGTTGCTGCTGTTGTTATATAAGCCTTTCTTGGAAATAATATGCGAATGGTAGAAATAGAATCAAAAAGAGAAAATAAAGAGCAAGAAATGCTCTTTGGAAGTGTTACTTACACTTACACGTGCAGATAGAGAGAAACAAAGAAAAGGGTCAGACAAAACCAAATCGATAAAATAATCATAAATCATGACTGTAGAAAGGAAATTAGAAGGGGGAGAGCAGGAGAGGGAGAGCAAAGTGAGGAAGGGACAGGATGGACTCCAATGGAGGATGGTGGGTACTTTGGTGGTGACTGCAGTGTGGTGCCCAAGGCTAAGGATGTGTGATACTGGGCCTCTCATCACATACAGTGTCTTAAACCAACACACCTCAGTGGAAAGCAAACAGAAAATATATGATGAGGAACAAACACTATGTTTATAGGACAAAGTGAATATTTTTATCTTTTTTTTTTTTTTAACGACCTGCGTAGGGGTCTTCCGGTAAGGACCGGAAAACCTACTAGACAAATTCTAAAAGAGCTGTAACACTAAAGTGAATATTTTTAATGTTGGCAAAAAATAAAATAACATATACTGAAAGTCAGGGAATAGGAAGAAGTATGAGTGATAATTTGTTTTAGGTTGTCTCTAGAATATAGCAATAAAGCTGGAGTGTGCTTTGTGAGCCAATGTAAAAGTTTTTTGCCTTAATGCCTAAATTTATCTCATCTACATTCATTAATATGTGTTTGCTTTTATTTTTATTTTTTTCAGATTTATTTATTTATGCATACAAGCACTAGGGTACAGGCCAGAGGTGTAGGGGGTGAGAGGATTCACCACAGAGAGCAGGAGCAGAACAAGCAGATCAACAGAAGCACACTGCTGAGGGCAGCAGCGGGCACAGCAGGAGAGGTCTGCTGCACCATGTGGGTCCCCTCCCTGGCCGGCAGCAGGGATCGAACTCGTGCTGCAGTGGCTGCTGTTTGCTTCATAGTGCATTGCTTAACCCACTGCGCCGCCAGGGAGGGCCCTGTGTTTACTCTTATTGCTGTAGCATTTTGCTTTATTCATTCTGTTTTTTAACTTTAAAATATTTTGCTTGTGGGCCTCTCTGGCGGCACAGGGGTTCAGTCTGAGGGCTATCAAGCTACCAAGTTATCACCAGCCACTGCAGCATGAATTCAATCCCCAGCCAGGGAGTTGACACATGTGCTGCGGCAGACCTCTCCTGTCCTCACCCGCTACTCCCCTCAGCAGTGTAGTTCAGTCTATTCACCTGTTCTGTTCCCCACTCTTTCTCTGGTGAATTTTCTCTCACACACACTACACCAGGGAGGCCCTGCTTTTCTTTTCATTGAAATTTTTATTGAGATAGTTTTATGTCCCTATTGACAGTATGTCCCTATTGACAGTAGTGTAAAACAGCAGGACACTATCATTGAATCAACCACCAATCCTAATCAGATTTCCCATGTTGTTTGCTTTGAGAGTGTTTCTTCTATTTTTTTTTAAAGATTCATTTATTTATGCATAAAAGAACTGAGGTACAGGCCAGATGTGCAGGGGGTGAGAGGATCTACCAGAGACAGAGTGGGGAGCAGAACAGGCAGATGGACCTAGACACACTGCTGAAGGGAGCAGAGGGCAAGATGGGAGAGGTCTGCTTCGCCATATGGGTCACCTCCCTGGCCAGTGGTGGGGATTGAACTCATGCTGCAGTTTGCTTCATAGTGTGGTGCCCAACCCATTGCGCTACCAGGGAGGTCCCCTATTCTAATAATCTTTATTTTTATTTATTTATTTAGATAGTAAGTCCTCTTATTCTATTTTTTTCTTTAAAGATTTATTTATACATACAAGAGCTGGGGTACAGGCCAGAGTCCAGGGAGGTGAGAGGATTCACCAGCGAGAGTGGGGAGCAGAACAGGCAGACTGACTGAAACACACTGCTGAGGGGAGCAGCGGCAGGTGAGGCAGAAGAGGTCTGCTGCGCCACGTGGGTCCCCTCCCTGGCCGGCGGCAGGGATCAAACTCGTGCTGCAGTGGCCGTGGTTTGCTTCATAGTGCATTGCTTAACCCACTGCGCCACAAGGGAGGCCCTCTAATAATTTTTAAATGTTCTGTTTTTCTTCTAGTTTTTAGCTCGGTGATTTTTAATGTTACTATCAATCTTCTATTTCTTTGTGGTGTGATTCTTACCTATTATTAAAAAATATTAATTCAAAATTAATTTTTCTTTTATATATGTATTTAATTGAGGTAATGTTGGCTTACATCGTTGTTTGTAGTTTGGGAATATAGAACCTGCTCCTTTTCCAAATGTTATTGATATAGTGCACTCAACACCAAAGTACCCATGGTCCACTGTCTTAATCCAGTCTGCTCCTCCCCACCTTGCTGTCACCCCCTTTCTCCAAGGTTAATTTTTAAGTTTGGCTTCCAGCCTTCTATTTCTTTATTTTTTTTTTAAGATTTTTTTTTATTTATTTATGCACACAAGAGCTGGGGTACAGGCCAGAGACGCATGGGAGGTGAGAGGATTCACCAGACAGAGTGGGGAGCAGAACAGACTGAAACACACTGCTGAGGGGAGCAGCGGGCTAGGCAGGCGAGGTCTGCTGCGCCATGTGGGTCCCCTTCCTGGCCGGCAGCAGGGATCGAACTCATGCTGCAGTGACTGCAGTTTGCTTCATAGTGTGTTGCTTAACCCACTGCGCCACCAGGGAGGCCCACCTTCTATTTCTTTAGATAATGTCTATTGACTTTCTATTATTACCAATGATGAAATTAGAATTTTTCTACTTCCTTCTCTTTTCCTTTCCATCTCCTCTTTCCCCATCTAATTTAAATTTTTTTAGAGTTAAACCTTATCTTGTTAAATATACATCTCACTTGATTTGATAACTTTATAGTCCAAGCTATTAAAGATGAAGAAATACATTTATACTGCAATTTGTTTATAACTTATCCCTCCTTCGTCCTCCCCTTCCCTTTTGAATTTTAGTCATTTATGTCATTCCTGGATAATTTCTTTTTTAAAAAGATTGATTTATTTATGAATATAAGATGTGAGGTACAGGCTAGGGGCATGAGGGTGAGAGGATTCACCAGAGACAGAGTGGGAAATACAACAGGCAGATTGACTGAAATAACTGCTGAGGGGAGCAGTGGGTCAGGCAGGAGAGGTCTGCTGTGCCATGTGGGTAGCTCCCTGGCTTGGCTAGAACTTGTGCTGCAGTGGCTGCGGATAGCTTCATAGTGCTGCGACTTAACCCCTTGCACCACCAGGGAGGCCCCGGTTCCTGGATAATTTCTAATTTGTTCTTCCACCATAGTAACTGCATGTGTTTTGTCCTGGACTATACATACATAAGTCCAATGCTCTCTGCCATTTGTTGCAGCTTTTCCCAGCCATATTTTCATAGACCTAAGTTTATCCTTTAATAGAATCCTCCATTTTAATTCCTATGACTTCTCAGAATCCTTTTATGTTTGAAGTTGTATCTGTATTGTTGCTTATGTATGTTTAAATGAGAGATGACTTGTATTAAAAGATTGTATTTATTTTCTTTGAAGCTTTTGAGATTCTTCACTGTCTTAAGCATTTAAAAAGTTGCAGTGAAATTATTTTTAATGACAATGAAGTTATTATTCTTAAGGAGAGAAAGAAGAGATGAGAAATGAAAGACACACAAATAAGAGATTATGAATATCATGAATAAAGAAATGAAGTCATAAAAAGAATAAAATGAAAATATTAGGTATAAAAAATAAAGAATTGAAATAATAGATGGGATAAATAGTAGGGTAGATTCACTCACAAATTAGTGAGTCAGAAGATTACATAAAGAAATTCAGAAGGGTCTCCCTGGTGGCGCATCAGGTTAAGCAACACACTATGAAGCACCTGCAGCCACTGCAGCATGAGTTCGATTCCTGGCCAGGGAGGGAACCCACATGGTGCAGCAGACCTCTCCTGTCCTGCCTGTTGCTCCCCTCAGCAGTGTATTTCAGTAGATCTGCCTGTTCTGTGTCCCACTCTGTCACTGGTGAATCTTTTCATCCCCTACACCTCTGGCCATTAAAAAAAAATTCTTTAAAAAAAATTTCAGGAGATGGTAAAAACAGTAACATAAGATACACACTAAGATGTATGAAGGGTAGAAGTAGAAATGTGACTATCCAAACAACAGAAGCCTCAGAATAATTATTGGAAAGCTGAGTTAGAAATAATAATTATGATAAAGTTCCCAGAACTAAAAATCTCATTATATATCAAATTGAATAGGTAAGAGAAAAATTATCTTTATCGCACTTACATATATTATGGTGTCGATTTAGAACTTCAAGGAGAACTAGAAATTGCTAAAATCTTCTAGAAAACATTTAAATTAAAGTGTCTTCAGAGTAGGTGACCTATAAGTGAGCAATGACAATAGTGAAACCATTTTTTCCCAAAGAGAAAGTGGAGCCAAGAAGTCAGTGGAGTAATTATTTTTAAGTATTAAAGGAAAGTAACTTTAATTCCAGAATTTTTTATGTATCCAAGTTACAGTCTGATGGGAGACCATCATAAAGCTATTCTCAGGCAGCAGAGGCTTTAGTTTACTGCATATAAAAGAGGACTTTGGAAATGTTCTTAGGGAAAGTGTCCAACTACAAAGAAAAATGAACCAAGAAGATGCCACAAAATCTGTGGGACATGGATGGGTGATTAAATGACTAAGCAAATGTTGCCACTGCCTAAAAACATAATAACAAAGGAAAAAACAGAAAAGCATATCTATAATAATCTGGGAAGTAATTTTTTTTAAGATTTAGTTTTATTTATTTATGCATATAAGAGCTAGGGTGTAGGCCAGATTACCAGAACAACCTCCAAAATGCCATGAACAGGACAGACCCAAAGTGCGTAACAAAGAGACTGAGGGTTTTTTGTTTTGTTTTATAAAGATTCATTTACCCATGCACACAAGCACTGGGGTACAGGCCAGAGGTGTGTGGGGCTGAGAGGATTTACCAGAGACAGAGTGGGGAGGAGAGGAGGTGAACAGGCAGGCAGATAGACTGAGAAACACACTTGGGGGGTGGGTGGGAAACAGGAGCCCTCTGGTGTGCCATGTGGATTACCTCTCCGGGAGGCAGGGAGTGGTCAGCTTTGTGGTGCTTCATACTTAACCCATTGCACCAACCACAGAGGCCCCAGAGACTGAGTTTTAAACTACCGCAGAAGGCAAGGTAGAAGTTACAGTCTGAAGTTAGGAAGTTGATTGCCTGCTAAATCAAAAACATAAACAACAGAGAATCTGGATAACATGCACAGTCTATTCAATACAACATTCACAGTGTTCAAGATACAATACAAAATTAATCAACATAAAAAAGAATTAGGGAATTCTTTTTTTAAAAAAAGATTTTATTTATTTATGCATTCAAGAACTGGAGTATAGGCCAGAGGTGTGGGTGGTAAAAAGGATTCACCAGAGACACTGGGGAGTAGAACAATCAGATCTACTGAAATCTGCTGCTGGAGAGCAGCAGGCAAGAGAGAAGAGGTCTGTTGTGCCATGTGGGTTAACTCCCTGGCAGGGGATTGAACTCATGTTGCAATGACTGGGAACAGCTTGATAGCTCTGAGACATAGCCCCTTTGCCACCAGGGAGACCTCCAGGAAATTATTCTTAAGAGAAAAGACAGTGAGTAGATATCAATCTCAAGTTAACCCATGTGGTAAAATTATAATATTCAAAGCAGCTATTATATTATTATAAATAATATATAACTTGTCATATATGTATGCAATTATAATTTTAAAGGTGTATACATAAGAAGTATTTTATAACTATTATAACCATGAGGTAAAGAAAAACACTTTTTAAATGAATCACATAAGAAGTATTCTCAGAAACAAAAGCTGTAAAGATGCAAATGAGAACTTTACTGTGAAAAAACAGTCTCTGAAATGAGAAATTCACTAAATGGTCTAAAAGCAAAAACATATAACAAAGAAAATGAATGAAATTGAACACAGATCAGTAGAAATTTTCAAAAAAAAACAGAGAAAAATATGAGATTGAAAAAAGTGAACAAAACTTCAGGGATCTGTGAAAAAAAAAATCAAAAGATTTAATATATGTGATTGTAATTCCATAAAGAGAAGAAAAAGACCGGTGCAATAAAAACGTATTTGAAGACTTAATTACACAAATGCCTAAATTTGGTGAAATAAATAAATTTACAAATTCAAGAAGCTTAGCAATTCCTAGACTTAGAGAAAACTACATTTAGAAACTTCATAATAAAAATGCTCAAAAGCAATAATTCCAGAAAAGCTTTGAAAGCAGTCAGAGAAAACAACACATCACATACAGGAAACATTGACTTGAATGTTTACAGATTTTTCACTAGAAATTGTAGAGGCATGCACACAGTGGACCCATCACTCTATAATTACATAACCAGGAAAAGTATTCTTTAGGAAAAAGGAGAAATAAAGACATTTTCAAATGTCTTGGGGAAACTAAAATAATTCATTTACATATTCACAAGAAATGCTAAAGAAAGTTGTTCAGGTTGAAAGGAATGTTACCAGAGAGAAATCTGGATATTTAGATGAAGACCCATAGAAATGATAAATATTATGTAAAATAACAGGCCGCTCTTTTCCCTCTCCGATGGGATTTTCAGTGGACATATCAATAGCTGTTATAATATAACTATATCATAAAGGTCAGTCAGTCTGAGGTGGTAAGAAGTAGAGAACTATATAGCTGCAAGATTCTATATTTTATGTGAAATGGAACAAGTTCAACTCTGAAGTGTACACTTAAAATATTTAAATGGTAAATCTCATGTATATTTCACCAGTTTTAAAAATTAAACATAGAATTTCCATATGGCCCAGCAATTCCACTTATAAGTTTTACCCCCCAAAATTAAAATATATGTCCACACAAAAACCTGTACATGGATATTTATAACAGTACTGTTCATGATATAAAAAGTAGAAACAGTCCACATGGACATCAACTGATAAGTGGCAAACCAAATGTGGCATATCTATTCATTGCTCGGCAACAGAGGAATGAAGTACACACAATAACATAGATGAAGCTTGAAAAATTGAATAAAGAGATGCAAGTCACAAAACATCACCTATCATATAATTCCATTTACATGAAATATCCAGAATAGGCAAATTCTCAGACAGAAAGTAGATTAGGGACAGAGGGAATGGGAAGTGACTACTAATGGGTATTGGGTTTCTTCTTGGGGTGATGAAATGTTTTAAAGTTAGAGACTGGTTGCACAACTCTGTGGAAATACTAAAATCACCTGACTTTGTACACTTTTAGAGGATGAATTATATAGCCTGTAAATTATATCTTGTTATTAAAAACCTGTACATGTGCTTAGAGATGTACCTAGAATGATATTCCCCAAATGTGTGCAATTTTGAGCATTTTATTACTTTAAAAATAAGTACTTACTTAATAAAAAGTAAGTCATTGTTTTCCAGGAAGTTTGGGGCAAGTGAATCCAGACAGTCAATCCTTTAGTCTCTAAACTAAAGGAAGGAAAGGGATTATTCATTGGCAAAAGAGTAAATTTTGGAGAGAAATTCTTTTTTCTAATGTCTGTTATCTTCTGTGCCTCTGAAGAAATGCAAAATTCATTAGCATGATTACAATTAGTAACATAACTTCTTTTTATGTTCCCCATAGCTGACTAATTTTCAAAGAAAACTTAAGGTGCAATTTTACTGAACCCAAAGAGGATGTGTTGGGACAGGTAATTTACTGACAGAACAGAAATATCTCCTTTCCATGGTGTACTTCTGTTTTAATCACGGAAAAGTGTGCCTGCAAACATGATCTCAGCAGGCTAATCCATAATTAGAGCTCTAATTTTCCTCCTGGCATTTTTTCCTGAATTGTCCAATGGACCCAAAGAGAGGTGCTTATAAAACCAAATAATGGCTCTAAACATTTTCAGTGCCAGCTCTACTACAGAGCTGATGTGTGGGAAGTGGGAAGTCGCATGGTGCTAGAGCAGAAAAGCAACTGCATCACCTCACGGTTTGGATCCCAATTCTTCCCTCTGAGAAAGGTTAACTGGGAAGACCCACAGATCCCCTCCCCACCAAACACTGTCTTTGAAGACATTGTTTTTTCATAGAAAACTTGTCTTCATCAGCAAAGTATGAGCAACAAGATGAAGATAATCAGTAAAATCAAAAATGAATTGAGCAGACTTTGGGAAATTTGCCATGGAAATGATAAAAGTTAGGAACTCATGTCAGGTCAAAGGACAAATATCTAAATATCTGTCACCATCTTTCCTGCAACATTATCTCTAATATCTTGATTTGAAGCATCTCTTATCCTTATAGTAAAATTTTTCTGGTAATCCACCCAAGAAATTCTTAACTACCCTGAGACCTAAATCCCTTGATTTTTTTTTTTAAGATTTATTTATGCATGGAGGAGGGGGTGAGAGGATTCACCAGAGACAGAGTTGGGAGCAGAATAGGTAGATTGAAGTACACTGCTGATGGAGCAGTGGGAGAGGCAGAAGATTTCTGCTGTGCCATGTGGGTCACCTTCCTGGCCAGAAATCGAACTCTTGCTGCAGATAGCTTCATAGTGCTGAAACTTAGTCTTTTGTACCACTCAAGAGGCCCTTGATTTTTCACTTTTGATGGACCTTTTCATGATCTCACTTCAGTTCTTACTCCAGGCTGAGCACATCTGGCTCAGGGAAGCCAGATGTTTACTTCTAGTTGATTCCTTTATAGCTCACCTACTTCCAAAACCAGTTTAAGATGGACTGAAATTGCAAACTTATGAGAGTACAGATTTAGAAAAGGAAATAAAAATTATTTGAAATCAAGAGAGAATTCTTTATGCAATTGGAAAAGGAAATACTCTTTCTAACCCTTCCTTTCACTCTCGGAAAGTTGGAGGAGGATAGGCCTTGCATATAATTTAATTTGGCTGAAGGTTAAGAGAAAGGACAATCCCATGTTGCTAAGCAGTAATTATTAAGCATCAGGTAGTTTAATAATGGTTCCTGATATTAAACTCAGGGCACTAGAGGTTTGAAGGGAATGAAGAAAGGTTGAAGGAATAAGATGAGTAAGAAGAACTCACACTGTTTTATATAATGTCAGAGAGTCTGTCTCCTGTGACTAGGAGCAGTCATCAAATTTATGTGTCTCTAGGAAATATTTTTTATTCTGCAATATAAATTTAGATTGTGCTATACCCAAGCAATTGGTAATTGTCCTTGGGAAATATGTGAGTGTGTTTGATAACTACTTGTTGGGCATCAGGATGATAAAAAAAATTCCGTGTGTTGAAGAGACTTAAAGGAGACTCCCATGACTTCCTCCTCCTGGAACTTAAGCTTTTGTAACTCTCTCCCCTTGGGTTTGGGTGGGACCTTTCACTTGTCTTTACAGAAGATGACAGAGATGATGGGACACCACTCTCATGCTTACATGGTATTATATAAAATTCCATCTTATGAAGTGACTCACACAAAGGAGACCTTTAATGACTTTAGGGACACAGGCTGCCATGATAAAAGTGATTGACAAGGAGTCATAGGTAATCTCTTTGAGGTGAGAGTAACCATCAATAAGAAACTGATGCCCTTAGCTATGCAAGGAAATGAATTTCTCCAATGTAAGGGTACTTGACAGTGGATCCTTCCCCAGTCAAGCCTCTCATGTGACCACAGCCTGTACAGTAACAACCTGATAAGGCCCTGAGCTACAGAACACAGTTGTAGCCAAATTTCTGAGATGCAGAAACTATGTTGTAATAAATGTGAGTTGTTTCAAGCACTAAGTTTGTGGTAATAGAAATAGAAGTTATGTAGCAATAGAAAACCAGTACACTCTTCATGGTGGTAGCATTTTTGGAAGTAGACTATAGTTGGCGAAATAGATTGGAGACATAGTATGGAATCAAAAATTCCATTAATCAGGGCCTCCCTGGTTGGCACAGTGGGTTAAGCAACACACTATGAAGCAAACTGCAGCCACAGCAGCGAGTTCGATCCCTGCTGCCGGCCAGGGAGGGGACCCACATGGCGCGGCAGATCTCTCCTGCTGTGCCTGCTGCTCCCCTCTCTCTGTGGTGAATCCTCTCACCCCCCCACACACACACACCTCTGGCCTATACCCCAGTGCTTGTATGCATAAATAAATAAATCTTTTTTAAAAATTCCATTAATCACATTGAAGTTTAGTTTCCCGTTAGATAGCCCAGTGAGATGTCAAGCAGTCAATTAGATCTTTATAAGCCTGGAGCTTAAAGGATGCAGTCACAAAATAGTTTTGTGAGTTATGAGAAAATGATATTTAAAATTATAAAACTGGATGAGCTCTCTAAGGAGAACTTGAAGAGACAAAAGAAACAGGGTCTAGATTGAGGTGAGGGTACAGGTTTCCCTGCTACCCTAAAGTAAAACCTTCCTAGTTGGCATGATTTGGTATGGTATTGTTTTGGGTCTGGAAATGCTATCACCATTAATAAATATTCTTTAGTATTCTACAACCCTAGAAGGGTTGGAATATTTCACTATTAAGTTGGAATATTCTACTCTCAGATAGCAGGGGAAACCCGTGCACCAATTGTTGGTGGACAGAGGAGCGATCATGAGAGGGGGGGTAGTCACATGGATCAACGGAAGCCAGACCACAGTGTCCTGACAATGCAGAGGGAGAAATGATGATGTGTGTTGAATGTTACTAACAGGCTGAATAAGACAGGGATGAAGTGTTCTTGGGATGTGGCCACATTAAATCATTGGTGACTTTGTAAATCACCCATGATTTGGAGAAATGAATTAAGCATCAAAATTAGGAGGTATAAAGAAGAAACAGGAGGTAAGGGTCTGGTGAGGGGGGATTATAGGTAAATTGGAGTTTTTCTGTAAAGAAAAAGAAATGAGACAATTGGAGAAAGATAGTGACAAGAGTGACCTTTTCAATAATGGGGACCCTATCAATGCTTCTAAGTCGATGGGAATAATTTAGTAGAGGAGAAGGTAATGATGGAAGAAAACAGAAATAGATCTTGTAGGAACAAGATCTTAAGATTAAAGGTAATGGGATTCAGGCATCAGCAGAAGGGTTGAACTTACATATGGTTTGGGAGACTCTATCCATGGTGGCAGCAAGGGTGACAGTATATGGCTATAGATAGAAGGCAGCAGATCTGGTGGTAGAAAAGCAAGAATGTTCCAGTCTGATTGCCACGCTGACTAGTGACAGTTGATGTTAGGTCTTCAGATGAGAAAGGGGGTGGAGGTTTGAAGAGACAGAAGAGGCTTAAAACAGACTTCTTTAGGAGAAGCATACCCATCTCAGTCAAGAAATGGAGGATTGCCAGACAGTGTGAATTTGCAATCCCACTTTAGATTTGCAATCATGAATTTAAAGTGAAACCAGCCCAAATAGCAAGACAGGAAACACTGGGGAGAAATAGGATGGGCGGGGGCCTCCCTGGTGGCGCAGTGGGTTAAGCAACTCACTATGAAGCAAACCGCAGCCACTGTAGCACGAGTTCGATCCCTGACTGCAGCACAATTTCGATCCCTGCTGCTGGCTAGGGAGGGGACACACATGGCATAGCTGACCTCTCCTGCTTCACCCACTGCTGCCCTCGGCAGTGTTTCGGTCAGTCTGCCTGTTTTGGTCTGCCTGTTCTGCTCCCTAATCTTTCCGGTGGGTCCTCTCACTTCCCTTGACTCTGGCCTGTACCTCAGGTCTTGTATGCATAAATAAATCTTTTAAAAAAAAATAGGATGGGAAATAGTGTTCGGCTCTAAGGTATTTAAGTAGGGAGAGAATTGAGTTTGACCGGGCAAGTACAGTAGAAGAGCAAGTCAAGGGATTGAGGTTGCTTCCAAACAGGTCTGTGTTTTGAAGGATTTTTTGAAGGATTCTGGGTCTAGTGGAGAGTAAGAGAAGGCAAAGGGAGAATGAAAGGCAGAGTCACTGAATTGGAGGCCTCAATAGGTCTGAGAATCATAAAATATAGTAGGTGTAGAGTTAGATTTAGTGAACTAACAGGATGGGTGGTTATCAGGAGGAGAGATGCTTGAAATTGAGCTCTTTAAGAGCAGCACAATGATTGATAGTGAGAGCTGTTTGAATGCCTGTTCTTTAGCTTCATCAACCATCAGAACCCTTGAAATCTTAATTCTCATGATTCATACAGACCACAGCTTCATTATTTAAGTTCACTTTTTCTCTTATTCCCAAAATAGTGGAATCATATCAGTCATGTTTTTAACTAATTTAAATTTTGTTCTATGGTTGGGGGAAAAAGTGGAAAAAAAGGGAAGAAAGAACTTAAGTAACACAGGTGCTGCACTGCTGAGGGGTGGGGATGAGGAGGGAACAGGGCTCTGCTGTTTTATGGGTGGGCCTTGTGTTACAGGGCAGGGAGAGGTAAGCCTGTCCCCAAGCCTGCCCTCTCTGAATGGGTTCTGCCATCCGCCACATTAAGACAAACATACAAGACTTTTAATGGAAAGGAAATTTAATACAATTAGGGTACAATACAGAAAGGACAAAAAATATAGTGACTAAGTCAAGATCCAAAGTTACCTATCTCCTTGAGGGTAAAAGTCCAGCCAAATAGGATTGGCCCAAAGCAAGGCCCAAAAGCCTGCCACAAGTCTAAAGGACCTTTCA